>JAAAWM010011787.1:0-105287 GCA_036873465.1 Thinopyrum obtusiflorum | reverse complement strand
GAAAACTAACACGCATGCTGATGCATCTCAATGATTCACAGATCATAGCCAATGTTTACTTCACAACTAAAGAAAAAAGTTGTGAGAGCGTGTACGAAAGAAAAACTACTGATGGGGTCACTACGGCTTATACCCTAAACCCTAAACATGATTTAATTTCCTGGCCAGGTAACAAAGAGATCGGTTCCTTACAGATGTGTGTACTGGGTTACCCCCTTTTTCCCTTTTCGACCTACAAAGCGGCTGGATAGCCAGTCTATACTACTTTCCGCCGCTCCTTTCCTCATTGAACCACGTCCTAGATTCTTGCTCCAGCCCACCGCACCCTTCTTTCCTCTTTGAACCAAGACCTAGACTCGACTACAGATCGAAAAAGATCCACATGCAGCTAGAACAACGATGGTTTCAAAGAAACTTATACCTTAGGGTCGTCGGGATGTGGCAAGGCGTGCGGCGGGAGGCCGGATCTGCCCACACTACGTACGGCAGAGAGGAAGAAGGGGACGGTGGCCCTCTCGCACAGGCGCTGGGTGAAAGAGAACAGCGCAGCCGGCAGTGGATTGCCTCCCTCGCCGAAGGCGATAGAGTGAACACTGCACCTCCTCCCCTTCCTGGTGCGACGGGATACGGACGCCTCCTTCACCAGCTGTGAGGGGGGAGAGAGAGACAAGAGGCCAACGCAGTCTTGTTTAGATCTGGTGAAGAGAGGGTGAGAGACTGTGAATATAGCAAACCCTAGCAAATGAACGCTGAGCCTCCAGCGTGTAACATATATGTAGTGCGGCGAGCGTGTGGAGAGTGCAAACCCTAGCGAACAAGCGGCTATAATGGAGTAAAAAAATCACTCCATAGCAGTGGTTTTAAATAGAATACGCGCGTTCCCGGCAAAAAGAAACGAAAACTGGCGGACAATTTTTTAAGGGTCTGTCTAGGACACATCTAGATGTGACATAGTTATGTCACATCTAAGTTGATGTCCACTCTGTTTGTGGTCTATTTTTTTTGTCCTAGTTTTTTTGTTTCTTGTTGCTACATTATATACTTGTGGGAGCTTAGATGTGATATCCTTAAGTAACATCTAGATGTGAATTAGACAAACTGATTTTCTAACGTACCAAGAAAGAAAACTCGATCAAAAACACGCCCCCGCTTCCAGGTCGCGAGAGTCGTCGCGCACACACACATAGACATAGACATGCATATCCGTGTTTACATAAAATTCCATTTCCATCTCCATCTCCAATCATATTTGTCCAACTGGCACATTATTTACATTGTTAATTATATACGCAGCAATATTAACGTACATCATCTCTTGTTTGCGCACATCCGGACTGCTGCCACGGCCGGTCCTGACCAACCCGAACCCTCTTCATCACCCGCGCGTGCTTCCCGCCCGAAACGGTTAGTGCCGCATTCATGCCCGGCCAGAGCGGATGCGACCTCTCACTGGCGCCGGCATTGAAGCGGCGCGCCGGCCGAGAGAGCGTCGCCCGCGCTGCTTCCGGGTGCACGCGGCTGCTCCGCGTTTAAAGGTCGCAATAGCCGGCTACAACATGCATGTAAAAAGTTCTTGGGAGTCCGTGCTACAGCTAGCTGTCCTCCCCCAACTCGTCAATCTCTTCAAGTAGTGCTAGTAATCCATGGCGTGATCCATCGACAAGCAGGCGGGAAAGTTATCGTATACTCGGTTTGCGGTGAGTGGCATGCCGAGCGACGGTGTGGGGTCGAGCCATGGAGGAGGGTGAGACACGGACACGACAAACGTGATTTAAACGTTGGTTTTGCTCGATGGCGCGATCCAACGAAACGAAACGTTGGTTTCTCTCCGTTTCCCTTTTTTCTCCGGAAAAACGGAAACTTTCCACTCCATTTTCATTCCTATTCCAAGGGGGGGGGGGGGGGGGGGGGGGGGGGGGGGGGGGGGGGGGGGGGGGGGGGGGGGGGGGGGGGGGGGGGGGGGGGGGGGGGGGGGGGGGGGGGGGGGGGGGGGGGGGGGGGGGGGGGGGGGGGGGGGGGGGGGGGGGGGGGGGGGGGGGGGGGGGGGGGGGGGGGGGGGGGGGGGGGGGGGGGGGGGGGGGGGGGGGGGGGGGGGGGGGGGGGGGGGGGGGGGGGGGGGGGGGGGGGGGGGGGGGGGGGGGGGGGGGGGGGGGGGGGGGGGGGGGGGGGGGGGGGGGGGGGGGGGGGGGGGGGGGGGGGGGGGGGGGGGGGGGGGGGGGGGGGGGGGGGGGGGGGGGGGGGGGGGGGGGGGGGGGGGGGGGGGGGGGGGGGGGGGGGGGGGGGGGGGGGGGGGGGGGGGGGGGGGGGGGGGGGGGGGGGGGGGGGGGGGGGGGGGGGGGGGGGGGGGGGGGGGGGGGGGGGGGGGGGGGGGGGGGGGGGGGGGGGGGGGGGGGGGGGGGGGGGGGGGGGGGGGGGGGGGGGGGGGGGGGGGGGGGGGGGGGGGGGGGGGGGGGGGGGGGGGGGGGGGGGGGGGGGGGGGGGGGGGGGGGGGGGGGGGGGGGGGGGGGGGGGGGGGGGGGGGGGGGGGGGGGGGGGGGGGGGGGGGGGGGGGGGGGGGGGGGGGGGGGGGGGGGGGGGGGGGGGGGGGGGGGGGGGGGGGGGGGGGGGGGGGGGGGGGGGGGGGGGGGGGGGGGGGGGGGGGGGGGGGGGGGGGGGGGGGGGGGGGGGGGGGGGGGGGGGGGGGGGGGGGGGGGGGGGGGGGGGGGGGGGGGGGGGGGGGGGGGGGGGGGGGGGGGGGGGGGGGGGGGGGGGGGGGGGGGGGGGGGGGGGGGGGGGGGGGGGGGGGGGGGGGGGGGGGGGGGGGGGGGGGGGGGGGGGGGGGGGGGGGGGGGGGGGGGGGGGGGGGGGGGGGGGGGGGGGGGGGGGGGGGGGGGGGGGGGGGGGGGGGGGGGGGGGGGGGGGGGGGGGGGGGGGGGGGGGGGGGGGGGGGGGGGGGGGGGGGGGGGGGGGGGGGGGGGGGGGGGGGGGGGGGGGGGGGGGGGGGGGGGGGGGGGGGGGGGGGGGGGGGGGGGGGGGGGGGGGGGGGGGGGGGGGGGGGGGGGGGGGGGGGGGGGGGGGGGGGGGGGGGGGGGGGGGGGGGGGGGGGGGGGGGGGGGGGGGGGGGGGGGGGGGGGGGGGGGGGGGGGGGGGGGGGGGGGGGGGGGGGGGGGGGGGGGGGGGGGGGGGGGGGGGGGGGGGGGGGGGGGGGGGGGGGGGGGGGGGGGGGGGGGGGGGGGGGGGGGGGGGGGGGGGGGGGGGGGGGGGGGGGGGGGGGGGGGGGGGGGGGGGGGGGGGGGGGGGGGGGGGGGGGGGGGGGGGGGGGGGGGGGGGGGGGGGGGGGGGGGGGGGGGGGGGGGGGGGGGGGGGGGGGGGGGGGGGGGGGGGGGGGGGGGGGGGGGGGGGGGGGGGGGGGGGGGGGGGGGGGGGGGGGGGGGGGGGGGGGGGGGGGGGGGGGGGGGGGGGGGGGGGGGGGGGGGGGGGGGGGGGGGGGGGGGGGGGGGGGGGGGGGGGGGGGGGGGGGGGGGGGGGGGGGGGGGGGGGGGGGGGGGGGGGGGGGGGGGGGGGGGGGGGGGGGGGGGGGGGGGGGGGGGGGGGGGGGGGGGGGGGGGGGGGGGGGGGGGGGGGGGGGGGGGGGGGGGGGGGGGGGGGGGGGGGGGGGGGGGGGGGGGGGGGGGGGGGGGGGGGGGGGGGGGGGGGGGGGGGGGGGGGGGGGGGGGGGGGGGGGGGGGGGGGGGGGGGGGGGGGGGGGGGGGGGGGGGGGGGGGGGGGGGGGGGGGGGGGGGGGGGGGGGGGGGGGGGGGGGGGGGGGGGGGGGGGGGGGGGGGGGGGGGGGGGGGGGGGGGGGGGGGGGGGGGGGGGGGGGGGGGGGGGGGGGGGGGGGGGGGGGGGGGGGGGGGGGGGGGGGGGGGGGGGGGGGGGGGGGGGGGGGGGGGGGGGGGGGGGGGGGGGGGGGGGGGGGGGGGGGGGGGGGGGGGGGGGGGGGGCTTTCTTGGTACGTTAGAAAAATTGTCCGCCAGTTTTCGTTTCTTTTTTCCGGGAACGCGCGTATTCTATTTAAAACCACTGCTATGGAGAGATATTTTTACTCCATTATAGCCTCTTGTTTGATAGAGTTCGTGTCTCGCTCTCTCACCCTCTCCATATCAAAACAAGATAGTGTATGCTTCTGGCAATCTGACACCGAATTAACTGTTGCACGTCCACCGCCTGAGCGAGGGAGAGCTTGCATTAGTCAAAAGTTTCTCCTTGTCCTGCGAGCCACCGCGCGCAAGCTTCTCCCGTCCTGCAACCTTCTCCTCGTTCGGCAAGTTGACGGGACACAACAAAGTAATGCTAGTCCATACTGGCTCCTCTCCGGTTAATATGGCTTAATTTCAAACGAGATAAATACACTATCTGTCACTGTATATTTGTAAAAATACGGTCAGTGGACTTCATAATACGCTCATTGCGCTCAATATATATATTTTCCGGTGTTTATATGGTCACTAGCTCACCCTGACTGAGTATGTGTGTGCATGCACGTGTAGGTTGAGCACTTGAGCGTGACCGTGTGTGTTCCGTCGTGTGCTCGGACATGCATGCATTAGGGCGTCGCGCGCGTTTTTGCGTCCATGTGTACGTGTGACTGTTGCATACACGTAGGGGGAGTACGTGTAGGGGCCACTAAGGAGCAGTCAAATCACACAGTAAGTTAGTCGGAAGAAGCAACCAACATTTCACTCTTGAATGACACGTACGCAATATAAAATGGTTGATATGGAGAGAAAAAGAAAACCACTATATATACACTAGCAGGAGCCTAAGCTACAAGCCTGCTTGCTTAGGTTGCTCTCTTCACAAGCATAGAATGACGGGCCTGATCCCGCAGCTGGGGGAAGGGAAAAATGTTCTGCGTAGACAGGTCGACATCGGCGAGGGAGAAAACCCACAGTCGGTGCGTCCCAATCGGGGGTCACCGCGGTATGGGCCGATGCCGCGTCCCAACCACCCTTCTAGCTACAGCCCGACGTCCCAGGTAGTCCATCTTCCTTTTGGAGCCGGCTAGCTCCACTGCCGTAGCTCCATCTCCATGTCGATCTTTCTCTACTTCTACCGGCTTCTACTTGTGATGAGTTTTTATGTCTCATGAACTAGTGCCAGTACTATTATTCTAATCACACTTCTTCAATATCTTTGCCATCAGGGATGCTCAGGTCGATTTTAGTGGAACTGCACAAAAGCATCGTATGATCCGAGGGTGCCAGCCATCTTTAATTCGACAGCTTCTACCTGGCCAGGAAATTAAATCATGTTTAGGGTTTAGGGTTTAAGTCGTAGTGACCCCATCAGTAGTTTTTCTTTCGTACACGCTCTCACAACTTTTTTCTTTAGTTGTGAAGTAAATATTGGCTATGATCTGTGAATCATTGAGATGCATCAGCATGCGTGTTAGTTTTCCTTTGTATTTGATGGAATGTTGTAACGGGGCAACCTTGGAATAGGGAAGAAAATGGAGTAAAAAGTTTCCGTTTTTCCGGATAAAAAATGGAAACGGAGAGAAACCAATGTTTCGTTTCGTTGGATCGCACCATCGAGCAAAACCAACGTTTAAATCACGTCTGTCGTGTTCGTGTCTCACCCTCCTCCACGGCTCGACCCCACACGGTCGCTCGGCATGCCACTCACCGCAAACCGAGTATACGATAACTTTCCCGCCTGCTTGTCGATGGATCGTGCCATGGAGTACTAGCACTACTGGAAGAGATTGATGAGTTGGGGGAGGACAGCTAGCTGTAGCACGGACTCCCAAAAACTTTTTACATGCATGTTGTAGCCGGCTATTGCGACCTTTGAACGCGGAGCAGCCGCGTGCACCCGGAAGCGGCGCGGGCGACGCTCTCTCGGCCGGCGCGCCGCTTCAATGCCGGCGCCAGTGAGAGGTCGCGTCCGCTCTGGCCGGGCATGAATGCTGCACTGACCGTTTCGGGCGGGAAGCACGCGCGGGTGATGAAGAGGGTTCGGGTTGGTCAGGACCGGCCGTGGCAGCGGTCCGGATGTGCGCAAACAAGAGATGTTGTACGTTAATATTGCCGCGTATATAATTAACAACGTAAATAAAGTGCCAGTTGGACAAATATGATTGGAGATGGAGATGGAAATGGAATTTTACGTAAACACGGATAGGCATGTCTATGTCTATGTGTGTGCGCGCGACGACTCTCGCGACCTGGAAGCGGGGGCGTGTTTTTGATCGAGTTTTCGGGGGGGGGGGGGGGGGGGGGGGGGGGGGGGGGGGGGGGGGGGGGGGGGGGGGGGGGGGGGGGGGGGGGGGGGGGGGGGGGGGGGGGGGGGGGGGGGGGGGGGGGGGGGGGGGGGGGGGGGGGGGGGGGGGGGGGGGGGGGGGGGGGGGGGGGGGGGGGGGGGGGGGGGGGGGGGGGGGGGGGGGGGGGGGGGGGGGGGGGGGGGGGGGGGGGGGGGGGGGGGGGGGGGGGGGGGGGGGGGGGGGGGGGGGGGGGGGGGGGGGGGGGGGGGGGGGGGGGGGGGGGGGGGGGGGGGGGGGGGGGGGGGGGGGGGGGGGGGGGGGGGGGGGGGGGGGGGGGGGGGGGGGGGGGGGGGGGGGGGGGGGGGGGGGGGGGGGGGGGGGGGGGGGGGGGGGGGGGGGGGGGGGGGGGGGGGGGGGGGGGGGGGGGGGGGGGGGGGGGGGGGGGGGGGGGGGGGGGGGGGGGGGGGGGGGGGGGGGGGGGGGGGGGGGGGGGGGGGGGGGGGGGGGGGGGGGGGGGGGGGGGGGGGGGGGGGGGGGGGGGGGGGAGCATTGACGTTCTCGCCGTCGGCGACGGAGGAAGCCGATGCGCACCGTCCTCTCGGAGCCGGCGCTGGCACGGACGAAGATCCTCCGCGCCCTTGTTCGCTGCCGTCGTGTGGGCAGATCCCGCCCGCCCGCCTAAACGACATCTCGCCCACCTGAGGTATAACTTCTTGTACTGGTCCAGCTCCCCAGGTCGCTGCGTGCGGGTTTTCTTCTATGCGACTACTCCCCAGCTCCCCATGCATAGTAGCTAGGGTTCGTCGGCTGGTCCAACATCACCTACTAGTACTATTATAGAGGAAATGCCACTCGAAAAGTTGTCCTGATTTATGCCTCGGTGGAGGTATACATGTTGTTTCGACAAAAAGTACATGGTGGTTGTGCGGTCATTGTCCATATGGTGGTAGTACTATCACTGGTTAAATGAAGAAATGCTTTTTTTCTCGGGTATCCTGGTTTAGTTCCCATCAAGATAATTATGATGCTTCTGTTTGTTGGTGTACTTTTCATTAATTCTTATTGACAATTGAGATGTCGTTGCTAACCCTTTTTTATATTTTTGGAAACAGCGATGCGTGTCTCCATACCCGGGCATGTCTTCCTCAATTTTAGTGGAACTGCACAAAATTGGGGGGGGGGGGGTTGGAATAGGAATGAAAATGGAGTGGAAAGTTTCCGTTTTTCCGGAGAAAAAAGGGAAACGGAGAGAAACCAACGTTTCGTTTCGTTGGATCGCGCCATCGAGCAAAACCAACGTTTAAATCACGTTTGTCGTGTCCGTGTCTCACCCTCCTCCATGGCTCGACCCCACACCGTCGCTCGGCATGCCACTCACCGCAAACCGAGTATACGATAACTTTCCCGCCTGCTTGTCGATGGATCACGCCATGGATTACTAGCACTACTTGAAGAGATTGACGAGTTGGGGGAGGACAGCTAGCTGTAGCACGGACTCCCAAGAACTTTTTACATGCATGTTGTAGCCGGCTATTGCGACCTTTAAACGCGGAGCAGCCGCGTGCACCCGGAAGCAGCGCGGGCGACGCTCTCTCGGCCGGCGCGCCGCTTCAATGCCGGCGCCAGTGAGAGGTCGCATCCGCTCTGGCCGGGCATGAATGCGGCACTAACCGTTTCGGGCGGGAAGCACGCGCGGGTGATGAAGAGGGTTCGGGTTGGTCAGGACCGGCCGTGGCAGCAGTCCGGATGTGCGCAAACAAGAGATGATGTACGTTAATATTGCTGCGTATATAATTAACAATGTAAATAATGTGCCAGTTGGACAAATATGATTGGAGATGGAGATGGAAATGGAATTTTATGTAAACACGGATATGCATGTCTATGTCTATGTGTGTGTGCGCGACGACTCTCGCGACCTGGAAGCGGGGGCGTGTTTTTGATCGAGTTTTCTTTCTTGGTACGTTAGAAAATCAGTTTGTCTAATTCACATCTAGATGTTACTTAAGGATATCACATCTAAGCTCCCACAAGTATATAATGTAGCAACAAGAAACAAAAAAACTAGGACAAAAAAAATAGACCACAAACAGAGTGGACATCAACTTAGATGTGACATAACTATGTCACATCTAGATGTGTCCTAGACAGACCCTTAAAAAATTGTCCGCCAGTTTTCGTTTCTTTTTGCCGGGAACGCGCGTATTCTATTTAAAACCACTGCTATGGAGTGATTTTTTTACTCCATTATAGCCGCTTGTTCGCTAGGGTTTGCACTCTCCACACGCTCGCCGCACTACATATATGTTACACGCTGGAGGCTCAGCGTTCATTTGCTAGGGTTTGCTATATTCACAGTCTCTCACCCTCTCTTCACCAGATCTAAACAAGACTGCGTTGGCCTCTTGTCTCTCTCTCCCCCCTCACAGCTGGTGAAGGAGGCGTCCGTATCCCGTCGCACCAGGAAGGGGAGGAGGTGCAGTGTTCACTCTATCGCCTTCGGCGAGGGAGGCAATCCACTGCCGGCTGCGCTGTTCTCTTTCACCCAGCGCCTGTGCGAGAGGGCCACCGTCCCCTTCTTCCTCTCTGCCGTACGTAGTGTGGGCAGATCCGGCCTCCCGCCGCACGCCTTGCCACATCCCGACGACCCTAAGGTATAAGTTTCTTTGAAACCATCGTTGTTCTAGCTGCATGTGGATCTTTTTCGATCTGTAGTCGAGTCTAGGTCTTGGTTCAAAGAGGAAAGAAGGGTGCGGTGGGCTGGAGCAAGAATCTAGGACGTGGTTCAATGAGGAAAGGAGCGGCGGAAAGTAGTATAGACTGGCTATCCAGCCGCTTTGTAGGTCGAAAAGGGAAAAAGGGGGTAACCCAGTACACACATCTGTAAGGAACCGATCTCTTTGTTACCTGGCCAGGAAATTAAATCATGTTTAGGGTTTAGGGTATAAGCCGTAGTGACCCCATCAGTAGTTTTTCTTTCGTACACGCTCTCACAACTTTTTTCTTTAGTTGTGAAGTAAACATTGGCTATGATCTGTGAATCATTGAGATGCATCAGCATGCGTGTTAGTTTTCGGGGGGGGGGGGGGGGGGGGGGGGGGGGGGGGGGGGGGGGGGGGGGGGGGGGGGGGGGGGGGGGGGGGGGGGGGGGGGGGGGGGGGGGGGGGGGGGGGGGGGGGGGGGGGGGGGGGGGGGGGGGGGGGGGGGGGGGGGGGGGGGGGGGGGGGGGGGGGGGGGGGGGGGGGGGGGGGGGGGGGGGGGGGGGGGGGGGGGGGGGGGGGGGGGGGGGGGGGGGGGGGGGGGGGGGGGGGGGGGGGGGGGGGGGGGGGGGGGGGGGGGGGGGGGGGGGGGGGGGGGGGGGGGGGGGGGGGGGGGGGGGGGGGGGGGGGGGGGGGGGGGGGGGGGGGGGGGGGGGGGGGGGGGGGGGGGGGGGGGGGGGGGGGGGGGGGGGGGGGGGGGGGGGGGGGGGGGGGGGGGGGGGGGGGGGGGGGGGGGGGGGGGGGGGGGGGGGGGGGGGGGGGGGGGGGGGGGGGGGGGGGGGGGGGGGGGGGGGGGGGGGGGGGGGGGGGGGGGGGGGGGGGGGGGGGGGGGGGGGGGGGGGGGGGGGGGGGGGGGGGGGGGGGGGGGGGGGGGGGGGGGGGGGGGGGGGGGGGGGGGGGGGGGGGGGGGGGGGGGGGGGGGGGGGGGGGGGGGGGGGGGGGGGGGGGGGGGGGGGGGGGGGGGGGGGGGGGGGGGGGGGGGGGGGGGGGGGGGGGGGGGGGGGGGGGGGGGGGGGGGGGGGGGGGGGGGGGGGGGGGGGGGGGGGGGGGGGGGGGGGGGGGGGGGGGGGGGGGGGGGGGGGGGGGGGGGGGGGGGGGGGGGGGGGGGGGGGGGGGGGGGGGGGGGGGGGGGGGGGGGGGGGGGGGGGGGGGGGGGGGGGGGGGGGGGGGGGGGGGGGGGGGGGGGGGGGGGGGGGGGGGGGGGGGGGGGGGGGGGGGGGGGGGGGGGGGGGGGGGGGGGGGGGGGGGGGGGGGGGGGGGGGGGGGGGGGGGGGGGGGGGGGGGGGGGGGGGGGGGGGGGGGGGGGGGGGGGGGGGGGGGGGGGGGGGGGGGGGGGGGGGGGGGGGGGGGGGGGGGGGGGGGGGGGGGGGGGGGGGGGGGGGGGGGGGGGGGGGGGGGGGGGGGGGGGGGGGGGGGGGGGGGGGGGGGGGGGGGGGGGGGGGGGGGGGGGGGGGGGGGGGGGGGGGGGGGGGGGGGGGGGGGGGGGGGGGGGGGGGGGGGGGGGGGGGGGGGGGGGGGGGGGGGGGGGGGGGGGGGGGGGGGGGGGGGGGGGGGGGGGGGGGGGGGGGGGGGGGGGGGGGGGGGGGGGGGGGGGGGGGGGGGGGGGGGGGGGGGGGGGGGGGGGGGGGGGGGGGGGGGGGGGGGGGGGGGGGGGGGGGGGGGGGGGGGGGGGGGGGGGGGGGGGGGGGGGGGGGGGGGGGGGGGGGGGGGGGGGGGGGGGGGGGGGGGGGGGGGGGGGGGGGGGGGGGGGGGGGGGGGGGGGGGGGGGGGGGGGGGGGGGGGGGGGGGGGGGGGGGGGGGGGGGGGGGGGGGGGGGGGGGGGGGGGGGGGGGGGGGGGGGGGGGGGGGGGGGGGGGGGGGGGGGGGGGGGGGGGGGGGGGGGGGGGGGGGGGGGGGGGGGGGGGGGGGGGGGGGGGGGGGGGGGGGGGGGGGGGGGGGGGGGGGGGGGGGGGGGGGGGGGGGGGGGGGGGGGGGGGGGGGGGGGGGGGGGGGGGGGGGGGGGGGGGGGGGGGGGGGGGGGGGGGGGGGGGGGGGGGGGGGGGGGGGGGGGGGGGGGGGGGGGGGGGGGGGGGGGGGGGGGGGGGGGGGGGGGGGGGGGGGGGGGGGGGGGGGGGGGGGGGGGGGGGGGGGGGGGGGGGGGGGGGGGGGGGGGGGGGGGGGGGGGGGGGGGGGGGGGGGGGGGGGGGGGGGGGGGGGGGGGGGGGGGGGGGGGGGGGGGGGGGGGGGGGGGGGGGGGGGGGGGGGGGGGGGGGGGGGGGGGGGGGGGGGGGGGGGGGGGGGGGGGGGGGGGGGGGGGGGGGGGGGGGGGGGGGGGGGGGGGGGGGGGGGGGGGGGGGGGGGGGGGGGGGGGGGGGGGGGGGGGGGGGGGGGGGGGGGGGGGGGGGGGGGGGGGGGGGGGGGGGGGGGGGGGGGGGGGGGGGGGGGGGGGGGGGGGGGGGGGGGGGGGGGGGGGGGGGGGGGGGGGGGGGGGGGGGGGGGGGGGGGGGGGGGGGGGGGGGGGGGGGGGGGGGGGGGGGGGGGGGGGGGGGGGGGGGGGGGGGGGGGGGGGGGGGGGGGGGGGGGGGGGGGGGGGGGGGGGGGGGGGGGGGGGGGGGGGGGGGGGGGGGGGGGGGGGGGGGGGGGGGGGGGGGGGGGGGGGGGGGGGGGGGGGGGGGGGGGGGGGGGGGGGGGGGGGGGGGGGGGGGGGGGGGGGGGGGGGGGGGGGGGGGGGGGGGGGGGGGGGGGGGGGGGGGGGGGGGGGGGGGGGGGGGGGGGGGGGGGGGGGGGGGGGGGGGGGGGGGGGGGGGGGGGGGGGGGGGGGGGGGGGGGGGGGGGGGGGGGGGGGGGGGGGGGGGGGGGGGGGGGGGGGGGGGGGGGGGGGGGGGGGGGGGGGGGGGGGGGGGGGGGGGGGGGGGGGGGGGGGGGGGGGGGGGGGGGGGGGGGGGGGGGGGGGGGGGGGGGGGGGGGGGGGATTTAATATTTATTAAAGCCCATTTTCCTGTTAAGCCTAATGCATCCCTCCTAAGAAAGATTTGCAGCCCAGCGGGGCGGAGAATAACAAGTTGACCTTGCCTGGGTATTCCTAAAAAAAGTATAGCTGGGCTAGCCATTTTCAGCTTGAAAAAAATTAATATCTGGGCTGGATATCTGGCCTGGGCTAGACGGGCCACAGCCCACCCAGTTAATACCCTGCTCTCCTCTGAATTACAACGAAAACATCGCTCAAGAAAAACTCTGCAGTGCTCACACCTCAAAAACACAAATACTACTCGAGCTGCTTGGTCCCAGCTATCGGCCGCTTCTTGTGCAATTCTCTCGTTTATTGACTACATAGGTTAACAATGGTGTGGGACCGTGATGTCAGGAAACCAGGAGGAAGCAAAAAAAATATAGTTGTAGATAATAAGGAGGCACTTGCGTACGTACGGCTAAGGCCCTAGTGGGTCCCTATTGTCATCCAGTCAAAATAAAGTCATCTCCTGAATCCTCATGTTCGTTGACCATGTTGACAATGCTCGGCGCCACGTTTAGCGCAACAACTCAAAGGACGACGGAGAGGGCCTCGCGGGCCCTACGGATGGTCTGATACAGCGTCCGCTGCTCATTCAGGAAGCCAGGATCATCGGACACCTATGAGCACCTTCGAGAGACTGAGACGGCATGAAACGGTAAGGCCGCGCTTGGGAGCTATGGTTTATTTCACACCTGTATTAAGATACAAGTGTAATTTACTCGTCATCAAAAACAATGCATAAACTACAGGCGTAATGAAACCGAGGGCCCGAGGTCTGTAAGTAAAACCGGCGGGTTACGCGTGTAATTTGAGAGACCAGTGTATATTTTACTAGTCGAAATCGACCAACCAAGCGCTTCGCCCAAGACCATCTGCTTTTATTTACAAGCGTCAGTTTTACAAGCGGTTTTGGTTGGAAAACGACGATCCAATCATGGCCTAAGATGATGAGTTGGTCGGAAGATCATATGGTTTCACCTCTAACCTACCCGAGTTGTCGTATAGGCTATGAATGAAACATAAGACAATGAACTTCTTAAGCACAGAAACAACAGAAGAGGATGATCTTCTTAACATGCAAATCACGGGCATTAGATCAACATGCAAAACAATATGAAGCATTATTCTCAAGAGGCACGGTGAATAGCTCGTGATGCCGCATGCCACATCATTCCAAGCTCAACTTTGCAATCAAACTCACAAGGCCTGGCATTAACTAGAAAACATTCAGAACAAACTCTTAAAATACATTACATAAGTCAACATTCATGTGACTATGCATCTCAGCAGAGTAAATATTTACTTCTGAACTAAAGACATGAATAGGAAAAAATGATCGATGTTGCTCACAGCAAAGGGCGTCCCACTCAAAAATATCAAATGCATGTCTTCTGGCTAACATCAATGAGCAAAAATTGACAAGGTTTTCCAATTCCAATATATTAAACTAATGTCTTCTTGCTAACATCAATGATTAAACTTTTACAAGCTTTTCCCATTCAAAATATGTAATGCCTATGATTGTGGAACGGGCAGGGTTTGTCATCAGTTTGTCATCTGATAGTCCGGTGGCTCAAGGTGACGACGAATGATTAGAGAACCATTCGATGTATTGTGCATGATGAAGTATTATGGAGGACACGAACCATCTGAACATTTTGTGCAGTTCCACTAAAATCAAGCTGAGCATCCCTGTGGATTTCGTATTTATATGCTGCCAGAAAACAAAGACACATCAGCACACACATGAATATTGGCCCAGTGTCAATGCACCAATAGCTGGACTAACAAACTGAAAGTGTGGTAAATGGATTACCATACCCAGATGCCCCATCATTGTTGCTTAGAGTGACATTGATAGACTTGGAGTCCTGTCATGGCTTCTTGGTACTTGTTTGGGCACTTCTTTTCCCAGTGTTCCTCCGAACCACAAGTAAAGCAGCCATCTCTCTTTTTGTCTTTCTTCTTACCCTTCTTAATGGCCAACGCTAGCAGCTCCATTCAAACATATAGTCCGGTGGCTCAAGGTGACGACAAATGATTAGAGAACCAATCGATGTATTGTGCATGATGAAGTATTATGGAGGACACAAACCATCTGAACATTTTGTGCAGTTCCACTAAAATCAAGCTGAGCATCCGTGTGGATTTCGTATTTATATGCTGCAAGAAAACAAAGACACATCAACACACACATGAATATTGGCCCCAGTGTCAACCCACCAATCGGTGGACTAACAAACTAAAAGTACGGTAAACAGATTACCATACCAAGATGCCCCATCATTGTTGCTTAGAATGACACTGACAGATTTGGAGTCCTGTCCTGGCTTCTTGTACTTGTTTGGGCACTTTTTGCCTAGTGCACTCCACGTGTTGTTGAGTTTCCTATGCTCTCTACAGACTAGTCATGTCACCAGCGTCTACTAATACTCTGTAAAGCTTCTCGATCATTCCTTGTGTAATGTAGCACAAACAGTGACTGCTTCTTTCTGCAAAGTGGTAAGACCAACTGGTTCCACTAATGCAGCAGTTTACCTTAGACACATTGGCTCCTTTTGTGCAGTTCAACTAAAATCAAAGTCGGAATAAAACCGAGCTTTAATTTTGATATCCCTGTAAGCAACAATAGGTATAAGGGAAACAATTACCGAGAAATAATGGTTGATGACTTGTACTCCCAGAAGAAAAACATCTACTGATCTACCTTATCTTAATGGGAAACAAAGCAGGAGAGTATCAATTCTCAATCAGTGTGATTCATTCATATTAACCGAGACATTATCTTAACAATGCCTTGTTTCAACATGTATAAAGAACGACAAAGTAGAAAAGTACCATTCCTAAAACAATGCGACTGATTCATTTTAACAGAGACATTATCTTAACAATACCTTGGTTAAACATGTAGAAAGAACTACAAAGCAGGATAGTACCATTTGTAAAACACTATAACTGATATATAATAACAGAGACATTATTTGAACAATACATTTCTTAAACATGTACTCCAGTTGATCCCTAACAGAAATGGTAGTCCCGCCGATCCCTAACAAGTGTTATAGTTTTGAACTAAGATTCAGTAGTTAATTCTGAGGAAAGTCGGTACTGACCTTTCAAGACCAAGATTTGAAACAACTCGTGAGGAAGACCTGAGAGAGATCTCAACACATATATGGAAATCCGGTCTCATTTTGTGCAGTTCCACCAAAATTAAGCGAAGCAAAATGTCGCAATAGCAACAAGTTGAATAGATATCCATGTTTTAACAGAGGCAAAAAAGGAAGCAATTACTGGCCAATAAAGGAGGATGAAACATGCGGCCAAAAAAATGGTAATCCCGCCAATCCCTAACAAGTGTTGCAGTTTTGAACTAAGATTCAGTAGTTAATTCTGAGAGCGGCATTGCTTAATTTTACTAGCGGCATTAGATTAACAAAAAGCATAAACAGTTCCAGGGGAGAGTGGGCGCAACAACAACATGTGCTTCCATCTACTTATAAAGGGGGTGATGCAGAGTTTGTTGCAACAAAGCAACAAGCATCATGTCTGGGTTGGTCCCATTTTTGTTCACTACTTAATGGGAAAAGACAGCAATACAGTAGCTTCAATTCAACATTTATTTAAAACAGTACCAATACAAGTAGCACAACATCTCAAAGCACACTGCACAATCATGTGGATGAAGGCCTGTACTGACCTTTCATGAGACGACAAAGATAAAATACGAATCTGCCAACACGAATAGGAAATCCAATCTCATTTTGTGCAGTTGCACTGAAATCAAGCAAAGTCGCCGGTGTGACATTTAAGTTCGCTATAGCAACAAGTTGAATAGATATCCCTGTTTTAACACAGGCAAAAAAGGAAACAATTACTGGCCAATAAAGGAGGATGAAACATGCGGCCACAAAAAGAAGCATCTACCTTATCTTGATGGAAAACAAAGTATAGGACAGTAGCCTTTCTAAAACGGTTGCATTGATTCATATTAACAGAGAAATTCTCTTAAAACAGTTCAGTAGTTAAGTCTAAGAGTGGCATTGCTTAATTTTACCAGCGGCATTAGATTAAGAAAAAGCATAAATAGTTCCAGGGGAGAGTGGGCGCAACAACACCATGTGCTTCCATCTACTTATAAAGGGGGTGATGCAGAGTTTGTTGTAACAAAGCAACAAGCATCATGTCTGGGTTGGTACCATTTTTGTTCACTACTTAATGGGAAAAGAGAGCAATGCAATAGCTTCAATTCAACATTTATTTAAAACAGTACCAATACAAGTAGCTCAGCTTCTCAAAACACACTGCACGATCATGTGGATGAAGGCAAGTACCAACCTGTCATGATGCACACAAGATCACGTACGAATCTGCCAACACGAATAGGAAATCCAATCTCGTTTTGTGCAGTTGCACTGAAATCAAGCAAAGTCGCCGGTGTGACGTTTAAGTTTGCTATAGCAACAAGTTGAATAGATATCCCTGTTTTAACAGAGGCAAAAAAAGGAAACAATTACTGGCCAATAAAGGAGGATGAAACAAACGGCGACAAAAAGAAGCATCTAACTTATCTTGATGGAAAACAAAGTAGGACAGTAGCACTTCTAAAATGGTTGCATTGATTCATATTAACAGAGACATTCTCTTGAAACAACATTCGTTTAGAATGTAATTTACTTTTAAAAGTGGCATTGCTTCAATTTTCCAGCAGCATTCTTAGATTAACAACAGCAAAATAGTTGTATGGGACATGGGACATGGGACATGCCAGCACCATGTGCGTCCACATGTATAAATGGGTGATGCAGAGTATGTAGCCAAGCAGCATATCTTCCTTAGTCCCATATTTATTCTCTTCCAACCTTTTTCCTATGTGAGGGCAGCAAATCTAGTCCTGCACAAACTACCCGACCCCCCAGTTTCTTTCCCTTTTCAACAAAGAGATCGGTTCCTTACAGATGTGTGTACTGGGTTACCCCCTTTTTCCCTTTTCGACCAACAAAGCGGCTGGATAGCCAGTCTATACTACTTTCCCTCCCTCCTTTCCTCATTGAACCATGTCCTAGATTCACGCTCCACCTCACTGCACCCTTCTTTCCTCTTTGAACCAAGACCTAGATTCGACTACAGAATCGAAAAAGATCCGCATGCAGCTAGAGCAATGACAGTTTCAAAGAAACTTATACCTTAGGGTCGTCGGGATGTGGCAAGGCATGCGGCGGGAGGCCGGATCTGCCCACACTATGTACGGTAGCGAGGAAGAAGGGGTCAGTGGCCCTCCCGCACAGGCCCTAGGTGAAAGAGAACAGCGCAGCTGGCAGTGGATTGCCTCCCTCGCCGAAGGCGATAGAGTGAACGCTGCACCTCCTCCCCTTCCCGGTGCGACGGGATCCTGACGCCTCCTTCACCAGATGTGAGGGGGGAGAGAGAGAGATAGAGGCCACAACGTGGTCTTGTTTAGATCTGGTGAAGAGGGTGAGAGACTGTGAATACAACAAACCCTAGCAAAGGAACGCTGAGCCTCCAGCGTGTATATATATATGTAGTGCGGCCAGAGTGTGGAGAGTGCAAACCCTAGTGAACAAGCGCTGAGGCTCCATCTTATATAGTGTACTACATATATACTGTATTACGGACTGAGCTCCAGTGCCTTAACTGCACCTGCCTTTGGCTGTATGATAGGTGGGCCAGCCACATTTTGGGCCCACCTGTCATACACCCAAAGGCAGGTGCACTAAGTCAATGAAGCTGCGTCCATATAGTACTCGTGTATACTACTAATATATAGCGGAGTGGTTTTCTTATTCTCTCCATAACAATCGTTTTAAATTGTGTAAGTACGAAACAAAACTCTTTATTTAACGTACCAGTGAAGAAAACTACTACTTCCGATGAACTAACGATCCCGCGTCCTCGTCGCACTTCCTGTCCTTCACGTGCGGTACACTACCCTCCCTTAAGTGAACAACCACACATGCGCCAAATTATTGGAAATGTGTGAGAGTGTGTACAAATAAAGAATTTTAATTTCAATTATCGGAAAGGTTTGAGAGTATGTACGGTTTGCCCTCTCTCAATAATTATGGTTTGTTGTGTTCGGCCTAAACTTGGTCAAACTTTACAAAGTTTGACTTCAGTCAAATCTAATATGCGGAGTAACTAAAAATGGAGGGCTACTACGTCCATCTGGGTTTTTAGTCCACACCATTTTTTTAATCAAAGTTAATAGCTGGACAAATAAAATTACAGGGGAGCTGAAGACAAAGTTGTAAGAAGGATTAGAAATCAATACAAAACTTATGCTCTTAGTACCAACGTCAATCCTTCTTCAAGGAAACATTTGGTTCATAGCCAATTATGTGATAAAATTGCACCAACGTGAAAGACGACTGCGTCTCCAAAGCAACCAAGCAAAGAGCACTGATGGAAGACAGCTTGTTTTTCATTGAAAATCGATCAGCTTCACCAGCCGACGCAACCATGAGGCGCAACCATGAGCATCGATAGGTCGGGGGGGGGGGGGGGGGGGGGGGGGGGGGGGGGGGGGGGGGGGGGGGGGGGGGGGGGGGGGGGGGGGGGGGGGGGGGGGGGGGGGGGGGGGGGGGGGGGGGGGGGGGGGGGGGGGGGGGGGGGGGGGGGGGGGGGGGGGGGGGGGGGGGGGGGGGGGGGGGGGGGGGGGGGGGGGGGGGGGGGGGGGGGGGGGGGGGGGGGGGGGGGGGGGGGGGGGGGGGGGGGGGGGGGGGGGGGGGGGGGGGGGGGGGGGGGGGGGGGGGGGGGGGGGGGGGGGGGGGGGGGGGGGGGGGGGGGGGGGGGGGGGGGGGGGGGGGGGGGGGGGGGGGGGGGGGGGGGGGGGGGGGGGGGGGGGGGGGGGGGGGGGGGGGGGGGGGGGGGGGGGGGGGGGGGGGGGGGGGGGGGGGGGGGGGGGGGGGGGGGGGGGGGGGGGGGGGGGGGGGGGGGGGGGGGGGGGGGGGGGGGGGGGGGGGGGGGGGGGGGGGGGGGGGGGGGGGGGGGGGGGGGGGGGGGGGGGGGGGGGGGGGGGGGGGGGGGGGGGGGGGGGGGGGGGGGGGGGGGGGGGGGGGGGGGGGGGGGGGGGGGGGGGGGGGGGGGGGGGGGGGGGGGGGGGGGGGGGGGGGGGGGGGGGGGGGGGGGGGGGGGGGGGGGGGGGGGGGGGGGGGGGGGGGGGGGGGGGGGGGGGGGGGGGGGGGGGGGGGGGGGGGGGGGGGGGGGGGGGGGGGGGGGGGGGGGGGGGGGGGGGGGGGGGGGGGGGGGGGGGGGGGGGGGGGGGGGGGGGGGGGGGGGGGGGGGGGGGGGGGGGGGGGGGGGGGGGGGGGGGGGGGGGGGGGGGGGGGGGGGGGAGCAGTGGTTTTAAATAGAATACGCGCGTTCCCGGAAAAAAGAAACAAAAACTGACCAAGAAAGAAAACTCGATCAATAACACACCCCCGCTTCCAGGTCGCGAGATTCGTCGCGCACACACACATAGACATAGACATGCATATCCGTGTTTACGTAAAATTCCATCTCCATCTCCATCTCCAATTATATTTGTCCAACTGGCACATTATTTACGTTGTTAATTATATACGCAGCAATATTAACGTACAACATATCTTGTTTGCGGGCGTCCGGACTGCTGCCACGCCCGCTCCTGACCAACCCGAACCCTCTTCATCACCCGTGCGTGGTTCACGCCCGAAACGGTCAGTGCCGCATTCATGCCCGGCCAGAGTGGACGCGACCTCTCACTGGCGCCAGCATTGAAGCGGCGCGCCGGTCGAGAGAGCGTCGCCTGCGCCGCTTCCCGGTGCATGCGACTGCTCCGCGTTCAAAGGTCGCAATAGCCGGCCACAACATGAATGTAAAAAGTTCTTGGGAGTCCGTGCTACAGCTAGCTGTCCTCCACCAACTCATCAATCTCTTCCAGTAGTGCTAGTACTCCATGGCGCGATCCATCGACAAGCAGGCGGGAAAGTTATCATATGCTCGGTTTGCGGTGAGTGGCATGCCGAGCGATCGTGTGGGGTGGAGCCATGGAGGAGGGTGAGACACGAACGCGACAGACATGATTTAAATGTTGGTTTTGCTCGATGGCGCGATCCAACGAAACAAAACGTTGGTTTCTCTCCGTTTCCATTTTTTCTCCGGAAAAACAGAAACTTTCCACTCCATTTTCATTCCTACTCCAAGGTTGCCCCGTTACAACATTCCATCAAATACAAAGGAAAACTAACACGCATGCTGATGCATCTCAATGATTCACAGATCATAACCAATTTTTACTTCACAACTAAAGACAAAAGTTGTGAGAGCGTGTACAAAAGAAAAACTACTGATGGGGTCACTATGACTTAAACCCTAAACCCTAAACAGGATTTAATTTCCTGGCTAGGTAGAACCTGTCAAAGGAAAGACGGCTGGCACCCTCGGATCATACGATGCTTTTGCGCAGTTCCACTAAAATCGAGCTGAGCATCCCTGATGGCAAAGATATTGAAGAAGTGTGATTAGAATAATAGTACTGGCACTAGTTCATGAGACATAAACTAATCACAAATAGAAGCGGGGTAGAAGTAGAGAAAGATCGACATGGAGATGGAGCTACGTGGGGAGCTGCGACAGTGGAGCAAGACGGCTCCAAAAGGAAGATGTACTACTACCTGGGACGTCGAGCTATAGCTAGAAGGGCGGTTGGGACGCGGCATCAGCCCATACCGCTGGGACCCCCAATTGGGACGCACCGACTGTGGGTTTTCTCCCTCGCCGATGTCGACCGCGTCTACGCAGAACATTGTTCCCTTCCCCCAGCGGCGGGATCAGGCCGGATATGTGACCAGCGGTGTGGTCACCATCGTTCTATGCTTGTGAAGAGAGCAATCCAAGTAAGCAGGCTTGTAGCTTAGGCTCCTACTAGTGTATATATAGTGGTTTTCTTTTTCTCTCCATATCAACCATTTTATATTGCGTACGTGTCATTGAAGAGTGAAATGATGGTTGCTTCTTCCGACTAACTTACTGTGTGATTTGACTGCTCCTTAGTGGCCCCTCCACGTACTCCCCCTACGTGTATGACCGTTCCTAAGTCTCACTTGTACTTATCTCTATTTTCTTGCATGACACGTAGACAGGATGTGCATAGAGGAATTTTACTACACGTTGTTACGTAGTACTGTACTACTAGTACCTACTCCCTCCTTCCGGTTCACTAATGGTACTCCCTCTGTCCTGGCTTATTGGTCCCCTTTGTACTCAATTCATGGCCTCGTTTTCCTCAAGAAATTGTCTTTACCAACGTATTAATATCGGGAATGAACGCGTGAACAACGAATGATTAAACCTTGCATGCAACATTTTGACAAAGCATTGACTTATGAACATGTGAATGTGAGGGACTACAACCTCATGCATGCATGCAATAGTCACACGTACACATGGACACAAAAACGCGCGCGATGCCCTAATGCATGCATGTCCGAGCACACGACGAAACACACACGGTCACGCTCAAGTGCTCAACCTACACTTGCATGCACACACATAATCAGCCTGGGTGAGCTAGTGACCGTATAAACACCGGAAAATATATATATTGTGGCACCCTGGCTCAGAGTAAACCGGAAAGCCCCGTATTCCAGCCCAAGGATCAGTCTTCTGGAATACGGCACTGTTGGCATAGAACAAATCAGCTCTTTATTACAATGGATATGGTTACAAAGGGTGCATGGATTACATCGGCACGGCGACACTACGGCTGCCCGGGGTAGCTCTATGCTAACAACGGACTAACTCTCTCGGCAGCGAAACAGCGACGACGGTGATGGACTCCACTCCGCAGGGACTCTGGCTAGAACGCGTATCCTAGATCGCAAGCACATGATCCTCGGCAGGCAAGCAATCACGGCATGACCTGCAAACTGGCATGACACGCCAGGTGAGTACTTTGAATGTACTCGCAAGCTCACAGCAAACATCAGCATTAAAGCAAGACAACATCATAACAATCCAAAATTAACCAGCATGACTATCCAGCAAGGTAGCTACTGAAATAACTGCATTAAGGTAAAGCATATTAAATCCATACTCCAAATAATCTTAGGATCCAATCCGAACCTGTTCCAAGTCCAATCATGTGGTCATCCGACCACTCAACTCATAGCCATCCCATGGCTAACATATTATATACCTGGTACCATCTGTACCACAAGTCTGACAACTTACTCTCTTTCGGGCTGTCTCACCAACCCTCAGATTACTCACGATCCACCAAGTACTTCTGATCTTACGATGAGTTATTCCATCATTATCACTACTATGGTTGACCATCTAGTGAGGTCTGGACGGACTGTCCAATACCGTGGACACGACTATTCGAATAGATTTCACACTCTACAGAGGTTGCGCACTTTACCCATACTATGGAGCACTGACCTCGTGATCCCATTCGGGTGGACCAGCGTTGCTCCAACGAAACCCGCCTGACCCGTGACTCTCCCATCGTACCACCGGTAATCGCACTCCCTCGGAGTCAAGCCTTGGGTGGCCCCTTGTCACCTTGTGACACCTGCCACCGTCGTGGCCAAACTAGGTAATCCCAAACGGGGATTACTGTCCCAAACGGGGACGCCGTCAAACAACTCAACTGGGCTCACAAGGTTATCGCCGCCTACCGGGCCAGGGTAGCGCGCACGCATAACCTTCCCTGTCGGGTGGTACCGGTGAAAGAGCACGCGATCAGACCAAGTCAAGGCCGTCCCATACCGGCAAATGTGGTTGCACGGATAAGTCCGGACAGGTGACTCAAGGTTAACCGACTAAATATCATATCTCCGAATAATATTACTGTCATGGCTGACACTCCGATAACCAGTATGCTTAAGCCATTGCTACTAATTCATCTCCACGAACTGCCGGATGAACTCCGAAATAATCATAGACAGTGATCTCAACATCGTAGTATCAATAAGTGGGTAAACTACTAGTCACTAGTAATCCAGTAATCAACATGGTAGTCACCTATCCGAGAAATAACTCCAACATTGCATAATCCCATTCATTTCACAGATGCTCATACTTGCTGATAAAATAATTAGTTAAACTATGACATTGCAATGCGATGATGCAGATGAGAGTTGTGGCTTGCCTGGGGGTGAAGGGAGCATCGGGAATGAGTGCGGAGAGATCACGGAAGGAGTTGCCGGAAACAGTTCTCTCTCGGAGGGGCTGTTTACGGACAAGGGAAAAATGGTTATTTTCACAGTGGGACCACATAGTGAAAATGATACCAGCACGACGGGCTCGATGAAACGAAGACGTGGGCGTTGGATTCACCTCGATCGGAGTTGCGGTTGAAGAGTTGTAGTGGTTTGACTGCCAGGGACCTTGCTGTAAATATTTTTATTCACATATGGGTCCTCGGCATTTTTTTCCACTGGATAAAAGAAAACGCACTGTTTACTCGGGCCATTCTGGGCCAAAAGCAAACAGCGCCCGGGGCACTGGCCAGGCCGCGCAGCTGGCTGCTCTACTTGGGCCGGCCCCCCTCTATTTAAAAAAAAAGGCCCGGGGCCCGCTGGCCTATCTCCTTCCTCCTCCCGCTCCTGCTCACACCGGCTGAGAGGGGAGAGCTCACCCCGATGACGACCACCGGCGATACAGGCCACCTCCGGCGATGTTCCGCCCATGGATGGATTCAGCATGAAGAGCCACATCCAGTGGTGGGTGGCACGGGTGCCGAGGATTGCCGGAGAAGTGGCTGTAGCATCCGAGGCGAACGGTGATTCGGGCGGCGATGGTCTCGGGGCTAGGGGCGCTCCGGCGATGAGCTGAGAAGAGGGGGAGGTTCGCCGGCGTCCAGGGAGAGAGTTGGATAGGTCAGGGAGTGGAGGGGAGGCTCAGGTGCCGCGAATTCGAGAGGAGCTCGGCGGCGGCCATGGCGGCTGATAAAGGCGAGGAGGGGCTCCGGAACTCAGGTGAGCTACTAGGAAGGGGGAGGGGAGAGTTGTGAAGCTGGTGATGAGCTCGGGGAAGGCTCGGGGTGGCCTTTTATAGGCGCCCGACGAGGGAGGTCGGCCACTGCCGCGGCGACGCGTGCTCCGGCGCCCCGGAGTTTCGGGAGCTCGCTGGAGGAAGGGAGGAGCGTCCAGAGAGGTCGAGGAGGGGCGGGGAGGTCTCGGGAGCGGTCGGGAGAGCTCGGGAATGGCCAGGCGACAAGATGCGATGGCGGCCGAGGCGACAGGTCACGGGCGCGGCGGCTACCTCGTGATGGAGGTGACAAGAGAGAGAGGAGAGAGGTCTGGGCAGAAGAAGCCAGCGAGGGAGAGCTGTGGGACATGACTAAACGCGCGAAACCGACAAGGAGAGGAGGGGCCCGAGCAAACGACGCTCGGATCACGTCCACGGCGTGCCAGGGCGGTGGTCACCAAGATAGCTCAGTGGTCAGAGAGTGGACTCATCAAGTCTTGGCTGGAAGTGGAGGCAAGAAGTGACAGAAGTGAGCTTGGAGACCAAGCCACAGCAAGGTGTTTGGAGTGGGCTGGGGGAGATCGACCAGGATCTAGAATCTGATATTTGGCATGGGGTGATCACATGCTAAGATGATCATGTCTGCAAATTTGCAGCCCATTTGAATGAAGATACATAGCACTTGCTGTACAATGTGCCAAACTGGACAGGAATGCAAATGTTGAAGTGGCACTCACATACTTGCTTGGATTAAGCTGAAATTTGGAGGATATGAGTTATATAGTCATATGAAGGCACTGTATAAATTTCATACCATTTGGATAAACCAAAATGGTACTTCCTTCACAGTACTTGAATCTGGACAGAAACTAGATGGAATTCTTGGGAGAAATTGGCTAAATAGACTGAGCCCAAATTTGGTGGAGAGGTGTCATATGATTAGGAGAATACTCTGGTGAATTTTCAGCAATTATGGAGCAATATAAAATATAGTTGCTTCACAATGTGAAAATCTGACCAAAAACCAAGATTTGATGCTGTGCTCACATAGATGATTGTATAGGGTTGAAACTTGGTTTAGAGTCATGATTTGAGCATATGAAGATGCTTGAAAATTTTCAACTCATTTGGATACTCCTAGCTAGCACTTTCTTCAAAAAGCTTCCAGTTGACCAGAAACTTTGAAAATTAGCCAAGGAATATTTAATATCCAAATTAAGTTGAATTTTGGCATGTGGCAATGAAATGGATAGTAAAGAATGCCCAAAAAGTTTGGGACCAAACAAGCAAATATAAATAGCACTTCCTTCACAAAGTGCCATTTAGGGAAGAATAGGAAAAGAATTATTTTTGAATTATTTTTGAACACGGCAAGGAATATTTTGACATATATGAGGAAGATATGTCCCAAAGGATTTATGAGAATTATTTGGGAATTTTTGGAAGGATGGAAATATGGGTTGCTTCACAACCCAGAGCAAACAGGGTTATTCCTTTAATAGAAAAAAGGAATATTCCCAGGAAAAAGAATATTGGGATTGGGTCCAAGATGGAAATGACATGGTCTCGGGATGGTTTAGAGGTTGGCAAGCCACTCGGGAAGAAAAATGAAGGGTGATCCCTCCGGGTTTCAAGACAACTAAGCCACAGAAAAGCAAATCCAAACCAAAATCAAAAGAAAAAGAAAATGGGCAAAATCCAGGGTGTTACATATATTGAGCGCAATGAGCGTATTATGAAGTCCACTGACCATATTTTTACAAATATACAGTGACAGACAGTGTATTTATCTCGTTTGAAATTAAGCCATATTAACCGGAAAGGAGGCAGTATGGACTAGCATTACTTTGTTGTGTCCCGTCAACTTGCCGAACAAGGAGAAGCTTGCGGGACGGGAGAAGCTTGCGCGCGGTGGCTCGCAGGACAAGGAGAAACTTTTGACTAATGCAAGCTCTCCCTCGCTCAAGCGGTGGACGTGCAACAGTTAATTCTGTGTCAGATTGCCAGAAGCATACACTATACTAGTACTATTATTGTTTGACTTCCCGAAGAGGCGAACAGCCAAGGACAAAGTTTACTAGTACTAGTACTACTACTATAGAGGTATGTACTATACTACTAGGAACCGGATGGAGGAGCGTCTGCACTCTTATTATATTTTAAAAATGTTATAAAGCAATCTTCAACACATTTGGTTCTCTTTGAGGGTTCTCGCATGTGATAATGGAAGTTGTTTGCATGGAACACTCGCCACAATTCTCGCTTAATTCTGGCTCATATCCTATTACAAATAGGAGCACTTGGTAATATTTCCTATTTTTTGTTATTCAGCATGTAAATAGGTCAGCAAACCTTGCGGCGCATCTTTGTGCGAACCGTGCTTGCTGCACTTTGAATGTGGCCGAGAGCTGGCTTGATGAAACACCTCGCTTCCTTCTTCTTTTTTTGTGGGGTACCTCACTTCCTAGTGACCAGTCTCTTCGCCGATCGTCCTAAGAATGCTTATATATGAATAAAGCTCTCTCATTTACCTGCAAAATAGATTAAGCCATATTAACCGGAAAGGAGGGAGTATGGACTAGCACTACTTTTTGGTGTGTCCCGTCAACTCGCAGAATGGGGAGAAGCTTGCAGGACAAGGTGAAGCTCGCATACGCCTTTTGACTAATGCAACCTACCCTCGCCCAGGCGGTGGACATGCATCAGTTCATTCGGTGTCAGATTGCCAGAGGCATACACTGTAGTACCCAACATGCGGAGTACCATCATTGTTCGACTTCACGAAGAGGCGAAGAGCCAAGCGCAAGGTATAGTAGTACGAGTAGTACTACTACTAGAACCACATGCTGGGGCGTCTGTACTCTTATTTTATTTTAATCTCTGATAAAGTACACATTTATTCGGGAGAAGGGCGGAAAACAGCAGCCCAATAGTATAGTATTAAAAAACATCGAACATGTAATGATGATATCGATCAACCATGCTCGAATATATCTTGGCCTTCGTGCGAGCCCGTCTGTGTGTTCTCGCTCCTCGTCTCTCTCAAGGAAGCGGCTGGTAGGCCATTTTGCCGTCAATTGAGATTGGTTTGCTCACACTCCGGTCCCACATGTCAGTGATATGCCAAGAGGAGGTGCGTTGACCGACTGGCCATACGCGTACTTGGTTTTGCACCTTCATACTACTCCTCCCTCCGTCACAGTTTACAGGGTGCGCTTCATTCTGATGCATTTCTCTCAATGCATTTCCATCACTAGAGAGACTTTAGACGCGTTTAGTTTAATGCTCAATTAATTAGGGCATGCTAACCGCAATCAAGTCCACAATTTTCTCTCGATGTACTACGGAGTGGAGTAAGTGCATGCGTGTGTGTACCCGGGGTGGAAGCACTACATGCATGTGTGTATGCATTATTTCCTCTAGTAATAGATGCCGTGCTATAACTACCAATGCTATTTTTCAGGCCGATCGCTAGTCGCCTTGGTCCCAGAGATTTTTTATTTTTTTGAAGCACGCTCTATAAACAGTGACTGATGGAGTAGTATGAGCGGATTCAAAGAAGAGCGTATTGATGGTTGCTTCTTCCGAGCAACTTACAGTGGGAAAGGTGGGGCTTATGATTTGACTACTCATTACTCACTATTAATGCGGTGCAACGACCGGGCTGAGTCTCCCATGCGGTTGTCACTACTAGGAAAAGGGCTATAGATGATATGGCCACTAATGGCGCACCAGACATGTGGTGCGCCATTACTATATACTAATGGCGCACCATGTGTTGGTGCGCCATTAGTGTCCAAATACTAATGGCGCACCACATCCACGGTGCGCCATTAGTAACAAATTTTTTTTTCATTTTTTTTTCAAAACTAGTAATGGCGCACCAGTGGATAGTGCGCCATTACTAGTTAAACTAGTAATGGCGCACCACATCCACGGTGCGCCACTAGTAATTTTTTTTCAATTTTTTTTTAAAATTTTTTTTCAATTTTTTTTTATTTTTTTTTCAAAACTACTAATGGCGCACCAGTTGATAGTGCGCCATTACTAGTTAAACTAGTAATGGCGCACCACATCCACGGTGCGCCACTAGTAATTTTTTTTCAAATTTTGTTTCAATTTTTTTTTCAAAACTTTTTTCAAAACTAGTAATGGCGCACCGTGTGTGTGGTGCGCCATTACTAGTTGAACTAGTAATGGCGCACCACTCCCACGGTGCGCCATTACTAACTTGGCCCAAAAATTCCACCGTAGCCCAAAAATTCCACCGAATGCACCCCCCAAAAATTCCACCGAATGCACCCCCCCGGACCGCCTTTTCAGTTTAAAAATAAATAAAAGAAAATGATGGAAATGTCAAAAAAATAAAAGAAAATAAGTTTCCCATGTGATATGTGGTCTACTTGTTGGGAAAATTTACAAATATGAATTTCGACTTTATTTGCAAAATATCTCTGGAATTTGTAAAATGGGCATAACTTTTGCATACGAACTCGGATTAAAAAGTTTTTTATATGAAAAATCATCTACTCGAAAAGTTACATCCGAATTTAACTGGGGGAACCTCGTTAAACATTTTCAAAATCCTCAAAAACCTAACAGAAAAAAGTTATGGGCCTTTTAAGATCTAGAAGCAAAAAAATTCAAAAAAATTCAAACTTACTAGTGGCGCACCGTTTGCTAGGTGCGCCACTAGTAACACAAAAAAAAATTGGTTTCGAAAAAAAAAATTGAATTTTTTTTCAAAATATGAGTAATATGACCGGGAAGTTTGAAATATTTTTTCAAAATTTCATCATACTCATGAACATGAACAAAGTCCTAGACATCAAGAAGGTTTAATAGGATTGATATGATATATATATCAACAAGTGCCCGTGAAGTGAGCTGGTGCTGGGGTTGGATAGAACTACGAAGTTAAGCGTGCTCGGGCTGGAGTAGTGTGAGGATGGGTGACCTTTCGGGAAGTTTGACCACAGAGTGCGATTTGACTTGAGATTAAGCATATTGACCCGAGATTAAGCCATAGTGACCTGAGATTAAAAAAAACGATAAAAAAAATTTTAAAAAAAATTCTGCAAAATTTTTTTTTAAAAAAATTTGAAAAAAAACTGTTACTAATGGCGCACTTCCATGTGGTGCGCCATTAGTATACCAGATACTAATGGCGCACCGAGGGCTATACTAATGGCGCACCTGTGGTGCGCCATTAGTAAAAAAATCTAATGGCGTGGTGCTAGTGGCGCACCACTAGTGCGCCATTAGTAAGCAAAAGTGGTGCGCCACTAGCATGCCTTTTCCTAGTAGTGTGTGCACTACTCCCTCGGTTCTTAAATATACTCCGGAGTATTTGTCTTTCTAGAGATTTCAACGAGTGACTGCATACGAAGCAAAATGAGTGAATCTACACTCTAAAATATGCTCATTTGAAATTTGTAAAAAGACAAATATTTAGGAATGGAGGAGTATAATTTTGTGCATGGCACATGGACCCGGATGATGAAGAGGCTTCTCGCAATGCTATCAAGCTTCCAGCATTTTGTTGACATAATTGACGTACTATACAAATAATTTTCCAGCGACATGAAATTGTACAATGCTCTGAGCTTTCAGCTTTTGTTTTGTGTGTCTTGCCATCGATGCTCTTTCAGAAACAATAAAAAACTAACTTCCTTGCTAATGCATCTCAATGATTAGCAGATCAGAGCTAATATTTACATCACAACTGAAGACAAAGTTGTGAGAAGGTGTTAAATTAAAATTGATCCATGCTTTCATTGGCAGCAACATCCCCCCAGCTCTGTCTAAATCAACAAGGATGTTGGGACAAAAAGTAGCTGTCTGGAGCATGCAACATTCCGATCATTTTGTGCAGTTCCACTAAAATAGAGCTGAGCGTCCCTGTTCCAAAGATATTAAGTGTGATTACGATAATAGAGGATTGCTGATGAAACAGTAAACACACAAATAGAAGCCGGTCACCTTTGCAGTCTATCTTAAGACTAACTAGTTGGAGAAGATTAAGCAAATAGTTGGAGAAGATTAGGCTCGGAGTTGGATGAGGAGGATAGAGCAAAACCAATCTCCCTTTGTGCAGTCGCACTGAAATGTAGAGACGTTGCCCGTGTGACATTTTAGTACAACTGCACAAAACACTCTTAAGAAAAAAGTGATTTGTGGAGTTCACCAAAAGGTCGCAATAGCAACGAGGTGAATGGATAGCCATGTTTGCAAAAAAGAGGTAGAAAGGAAACAATTACTGGCCAATAATAGTTGATGACACATACGACGACAAAAAAGAAGCATATTCCTTGTACTAAGGGAAGATAACAACACGGTTGTGTTTGTCTAAAATGGTGTGAGGACGAGATTGCAATATGGAAAGTACGCCAGACAAGCTATGTTTTGGGCAAAGAACTATGGAAGATCCACATGCAGCGACGTGGGAAGACGGGCAGTGGAGCAAGGCCGGAGGGGATACCTGGGGGTTGTCGGGATGTAACTAGGTGAGCGGCGGCGGGCGGGGTCTGCCCATACTGCGGCAGCGAGCAGGTGGCGTAGGCCCTACCGCGCCGGAGCTTGGTCAGAGAGAACGGCTGGTACCGCAGATCGGGACGTGCTGCCCCGGCGCCGTCGAACAGAGAAACGATGCACATCCTCCCTTTCCACCGGCGGACGGGATGTGGCCAGATTAGTGACCAACGGTGGGAGAGAGAGAGGCCACCGCCACCTTGTGTGAGATACTCTGAAGAGCGGACTACCTTTTGCTCCATAATAAACATTTTATATTCTGTGTACGTGCCATTGAGCGATATAACTTTATTTAAAAATAACGCACCAACGCATCAAGTCGAACTTTGTTTTGTGCACGCGTGGTACACAACCTCCGTAGGTAAACAACCGCTACACGCGTTCAAATTAGCACGTGGGCTGCCATTTTCGTACAGAAATGAGCTCCACCGTGTACCCGTGCGGGTGTGGCTGGGCACAAAGCGTGAGTACGTGCACCTATTCTCTTCGTGTACGTACACCACCTACGCGGGGTTGTGTGAGAGAGATACAAACATAGAGAGATATAGTGTGTGGGTTCATGAGTGTTTTTTTTGGGGGGGGAGGGTCAATCAAAAAATGTAACATATGCAATGTGTGTGAAATAGAGTCCAGGATATATCATATATATAGAGGGGGTGATCCACGAGAAGAGAGTGGAGGTATCATCGGCTTGAGGTATCCATAGAATCGAAGAGAGGGATGATGTGTGTGTGTGCGCGCGCGCGATCGATAAAGAGTGCCATCGAATTTGTGTGTGCCCACGTCAAAGATATAGAGTGGCTGGCCTACTGGAACATGAGAGGGGATAGTGGCATGTATACCTACCTACAGTGCTCGACTATCGGTGTGTGGTGGGGGGGAGGCCTAATTAATTTTAGAGGTACAATGGCTGGTATATGTGTGGAGGAGGAGAGAGGCCTACCTTATGGGGGGGGGGGGGGGGGGGGGGGGGGGGGGGGGGGGGGGGGGGGGGGGGGGGGGGGGGGGGGGGGGGGGGGGGGGGGGGGGGGGGGGGGGGGGGGGGGGGGGGGGGGGGGGGGGGGGGGGGGGGGGGGGGGGGGGGGGGGGGGGGGGGGGGGGGGGGGGGGGGGGGGGGGGGGGGGGGGGGGGGGGGGGGGGGGGGGGGGGGGGGGGGGGGGGGGGGGGGGGGGGGGGGGGGGGGGGGGGGGGGGGGGGGGGGGGGGGGGGGGGGGGGGGGGGGGGGGGGGGGGGGGGGGGGGGGGGGGGGGGGGGGGGGGGGGGGGGGGGGGGGGGGGGGGGGGGGGGGGGGGGGGGGGGGGGGGGGGGGGGGGGGGGGGGGGGGGGGGGGGGGGGGGGGGGGGGGGGGGGGGGGGGGGGGGGGGGGGGGGGGGGGGGGGGGGGGGGGGGGGGGGGGGGGGGGGGGGGGGGGGGGGGGGGGGGGGGGGGGGGGGGGGGGGGGGGGGGGGGGGGGGGGGGGGGGGGGGGGGGGGGGGGGGGGGGGGGGGGGGGGGGGGGGGGGGGGGGGGGGGGGGGGGGGGGGGGGGGGGGGGGGGGGGGGGGGGGGGGGGGGGGGGGGGGGGGGGGGGGGGGGGGGGGGGGGGGGGGGGGGGGGGGGGGGGGGGGGGGGGGGGGGGGGGGGGGGGGGGGGGGGGGGGGGGGGGGGGGGGGGGGGGGGGGGGGGGGGGGGGGGGGGGGGGGGGGGGGGGGGGGGGGGGGGGGGGGGGGGGGGGGGGGGGGGGGGGGGGGGGGGGGGGGGGGGGGGGGGGGGGGGGGGGGGGGGGGGGGGGGGGGGGGGGGGGGGGGGGGGGGGGGGGGGGGGGGGGGGGGGGGGGGGGGGGGGGGGGGGGGGGGGGGGGGGGGGGGGGGGGGGGGGGGGGGGGGGGGGGGGGGGGGGGGGGGGGGGGGGGGGGGGGGGGGGGGGGGGGGGGGGGGGGGGGGGGGGGGGGGGGGGGGGGGGGGGGGGGGGGGGGGGGGGGGGGGGGGGGGGGGGGGGGGGGGGGGGGGGGGGGGGGGGGGGGGGGGGGGGGGGGGGGGGGGGGGGGGGGGGGGGGGGGGGGGGGGGGGGGGGGGGGGGGGGGGGGGGGGGGGGGGGGGGGGGGGGGGGGGGGGGGGGGGGGGGGGGGGGGGGGGGGGGGGGGGGGGGGGGGGGGGGGGGGGGGGGGGGGGGGGGGGGGGGGGGGGGGGGGGGGGGGGGGGGGGGGGGGGGGGGGGGGGGGGGGGGGGGGGGGGGGGGGGGGGGGGGGGGGGGGGGGGGGGGGGGGGGGGGGGGGGGGGGGGGGGGGGGGGGGGGGGGGGGGGGGGGGGGGGGGGGGGGGGGGGGGGGGGGGGGGGGGGGGGGGGGGGGGGGGGGGGGGGGGGGGGGGGGGGGGGGGGGGGGGGGGGGGGGGGGGGGGGGGGGGGGGGGGGGGGGGGGGGGGGGGGGGGGGGGGGGGGGGGGGGGGGGGGGGGGGGGGGGGGGGGGGGGGGGGGGGGGGGGGGGGGGGGGGGGGGGGGGGGGGGGGGGGGGGGGGGGGGGGGGGGGGGGGGGGGGGGGGGGGGGGGGGGGGGGGGGGGGGGGGGGGGGGGGGGGGGGGGGGGGGGGGGGGGGGGGGGGGGGGGGGGGGGGGGGGGGGGGGGGGGGGGGGGGGGGGGGGGGGGGGGGGGGGGGGGGGGGGGGGGGGGGGGGGGGGGGGGGGGGGGGGGGGGGGGGGGGGGGGGGGGGGGGGGGGGGGGGGGGGGGGGGGGGGGGGGGGGGGGGGGGGGGGGGGGGGGGGGGGGGGGGGGGGGGGGGGGGGGGGGGGGGGGGGGGGGGGGGGGGGGGGGGGGGGGGGGGGGGGGGGGGGGGGGGGGGGGGGGGGGGGGGGGGGGGGGGGGGGGGGGGGGGGGGGGGGGGGGGGGGGGGGGGGGGGGGGGGGGGGGGGGGGGGGGGGGGGGGGGGGGGGGGGGGGGGGGGGGGGGGGGGGGGGGGGGGGGGGGGGGGGGGGGGGGGGGGGGGGGGGGGGGGGGGGGGGGGGGGGGGGGGGGGGGGGGGGGGGGGGGGGGGGGGGGGGGGGGGGGGGGGGGGGGGGGGGGGGGGGGGGGGGGGGGGGGGGGGGGGGGGGGGGGGGGGGGGGGGGGGGGGGGGGGGGGGGGGGGGGGGGGGGGGGGGGGGGGGGGGGGGGGGGGGGGGGGGGGGGGGGGGGGGGGGGGGGGGGGGGGGGGGGGGGGGGGGGGGGGGGGGGGGGGGGGGGGGGGGGGGGGGGGGGGGGGGGGGGGGGGGGGGGGGGGGGGGGGGGGGGGGGGGGGGGGGGGGGGGGGGGGGGGGGGGGGGGGGGGGGGGGGGGGGGGGGGGGGGGGGGGGGGGGGGGGGGGGGGGGGGGGGGGGGGGGGGGGGGGGGGGGGGGGGGGGGGGGGGGGGGGGGGGGGGGGGGGGGGGGGGGGGGGGGGGGGGGGGGGGGGGGGGGGGGGGGGGGGGGGGGGGGGGGGGGGGGGGGGGGGGGGGGGGGGGGGGGGGGGGGGGGGGGGGGGGGGGGGGGGGGGGGGGGGGGGGGGGGGGGGGGGGGGGGGGGGGGGGGGGGGGGGGGGGGGGGGGGGGGGGGGGGGGGGGGGGGGGGGGGGGGGGGGGGGGGGGGGGGGGGGGGGGGGGGGGGGGGGGGGGGGGGGGGGGGGGGGGGGGGGGGGGGGGGGGGGGGGGGGGGGGGGGGGGGGGGGGGGGGGGGGGGGGGGGGGGGGGGGGGGGGGGGGGGGGGGGGGGGGGAAAATTCTAATGGCGTGGTGCTAGTGGCGCACCTGTAGTGCGCCATTAGTAGGAAAAACAGGTGCGCCACTAGCAGGCCTTTTCCTAGTAGTGTACGTCGCACGTCAAGCATCGGGAAAATTACAGGTGATACGAGGCTTTCCGTGCTCCCATGATACGGGCTTCCAAGAGCCCTTGGATATGAGATTGAACGGTTGCATGGTGTGATTCTAGACCTACTGGTGAATATCCTATCATGGAGGGTTATTCTACAAATTTTGAGCAACTTAGTATGCGACCGTTCTATCTCAGATCCAAGGGCTGTCAGTAGCTCGTATCATGGTCGCGCCTACCACGACCGTCGCCTCCCTCGCGCGGTCGCACCCTTGGAGATTTCAGACGGCTATAAATGAGCATTTTTCCCTACTTCGCATGCATGAAACTACTTGCTCCGTCAAGGTGCGTTAGGCTATCTGATGTTGGCATGTCATACATAGTCATCACTTAGTCACTCATACAACAAGGTTAGCTATAAAGTTGGCTATAAGAGTATTTTTTTTACTTCTCTCTATTTCTTTCTTCGTAGTATTTATTGCATTTGCCAAGGAGTAAGGAGTATAATACTTGGCACCTATATACCATGGAGGTGGTCAGGAATCGGGAGACTCAAGCCGGCCGTAGCGCCGCAGTAATAATTACAATGGTAAGTGAAATCATAGGGCCCCACCTGTCCAGCAGTAACGAGTCGTCAAATCGGGGGGGGGGGGGGGGGGGGGGGGGGGGGGGGGGGGGGGGGGGGGGGGGGGGGGGGGGGGGGGGGGGGGGGGGGGGGGGGGGGGGGGGGGGGGGGGGGGGGGGGGGGGGGGGGGGGGGGGGGGGGGGGGGGGGGGGGCTTGAAGCCAAGTCCGAGCGTGCCTTGGGCCCGAGGGCTACTGTCGGTGTCCTGGGAATGGGGGTCCCCAGACTTGCCTGCCTGCGGCCCACGGTGTGGCTCCACCAACGGCCCTGTACGGCCCATCTTCACTAGCCAACGATCAAGACCCTCACGAGGGGCCAAGCCTCGCGAGGCGGACGACGCGAGACCTCCTCGGGGGCGGCCTCACCAGGCCGACTCGCGAGGGGCAGAGAGATCAAGGCGAGGGGCACCTCGCGAGGTTTCTGTGACGCAAGCCATGACGACCAAGGCCAGGCGGGCGCCAGAGCGCGCAGCATACTCGTTTCCTCTTTGGTGCTAAAGAGGCAGGCGCAGGCGAGGAGTCCCGAGGCATCAAGCAAAGGTTTCCATATCGGTGCAACGAGACCAAGACCAGCAGGGCGGCGGGATGGAGGTCACCGCGGAGCCCAAGATAGCGTCACCACCAGAGCCTTTGGCTGGCGAAGACCACCTTTAGTCAGGATAACTTGTACTAGTTGTCTCCCTTCAAATTTGGCCGTTGTTGGATCCCTTCCCGCCTACATTTGGGAAGAGGACCAGGACCTCTATAAATAGGACTAGCCACCACAGTAGGAGGCAACTGATCTTGGGCTATTCAGATCATCCTCATCCACACAAGCTCACCAAGCACAAGAGCACCTCTCCTCAGGAGGCTGTTCTTCCCTTGTTACTGTTCATCCTCAGCCCAAGAGGCAATCCACCAAACCACACTGGAGTAGGGTATTACACCACATCGGTGGCCCAAACCAGTATAAACCTTGTGTCTCTTGTTCTGTGAGTTCGACGTGCTGAGCTTTGAGATCGTGGCGAGGGCGTGAGCTAGGGGGAGGAGAGATCTTCGTGCGCACCCAGAGTTCGAACCTCAAGGGTTTTGCCGGAACCCGAAATCCGACAGCCTCCGTGGCAACACAGCCGGCCACGGGAGATAGGAGCAGGCGGCATGACCGGCGCTGCTTTGGGAGGCTGGAGCAAGAAGACCAGAGGTTGAAGAAGCACTACGACCGTTGGATGGACATCGTACGGTCACTGGAGCTAGAATTGTTCATATTGACTAAGTTGACAAAGCCCTCCGTCCGCGTCAACTTAGTAGGCCCACAACTCAGCCTCCCACTATGGTGGGTCTCAGCTAGCAGGGGGAGTATTCATTTTTTTGTGCGAATAAGGAGGCACTTCCTTGCGTGTGAAGATATAGCTGGTGGGTTCGAGCTGACAGTAGGGGGATCATTTTTTTTCACGAAATACATAGGCCCTTCCGGTGGGTCCTAGCTGTCAGGTGGAGGAATCATTATTTTGCACATAATAAGGAGGCATTTCCTTGCGTGCGGACGTGGACCCAGCTGTCAGTCTCTCCATGTACAGTCCACTTCCGATGGATGTCGTTCGTTGACCACGTTGACCACACCGCGCTGAGAGCACCAGGGCGGTGGACGACAGCGAGGCCTAGGAAGGGAACGACACGGAGCCAGGGAAGACTCGGTAGTACGAGGGTTGTTTCCCATGGAGTCAGGGAAGACTCGGTAGTACCAGGGTGGTGGACGACGGCGAGGCCTAGGAAGGGAACGACATGAAGCCAGGGCGGTAGTTGTTTCCCATGCGGAGGGGAGTACGAGGGTTTACTGGTTCATTTGCTGTCGCCGGAGAATAAGAGCAGGCATGGATGAGCAGAGGGATGGCTAGGCCCGCGATGGGAGTACGGTGGGGCGGTGAGGCCTGCGTGGCAGGACAGCTGGCCACGGGAGGAGGGAGCAGGCAGTCCCGCCGGCGCTTGTTTGAGCGGCTGGAGCAGGAAGAGAGAGATTGAAGAAGCACGACGGTCATTGGATGGACATCCAACAGTCATTGCTCTCGTGTGTTGACTAAGGGGGGGGGGGGGGGGGGGGGGGGGGGGGGGGGGGGGGGGGGGGGGGGGGGGGGGGGGGGGGGGGGGGGGGGGGGGGGGGGGGGGGGGGGGGGGGGGGGGGGGGGGGGGGGGGGGGGGGGGGGGGGGGGGGGGGGGGGGGGGGGGGGGGGGGGGGGGGGGGGGGGGGGGGGGGGGGGGGGGGGGGGGGGGGGGGGGGGGGGGGGGGGGGGGGGGGGGGGGGGGGGGGGGGGGGGGGGGGGGGGGGGGGGGGGGGGGGGGGGGGGGGGGGGGGGGGGGGGGGGGGGGGGGGGGGGGGGGGGGGGGGGGGGGGGGGGGGGGGGGGGGGGGGGGGGGGGGGGGGGGGGGGGGGGGGGGGGGGGGGGGGGGGGGGGGGGGGGGGGGGGGGGGGGGGGGGGGGGGGGGGGGGGGGGGGGGGGGGGGGGGGGGGGGGGGGGGGGGGGGGGGGGGGGGGGGGGGGGGGGGGGGGGGGGGGGGGGGGGGGGGGGGGGGGGGGGGGGGGGGGGGGGGGGGGGGGGGGGGGGGGGGGGGGGGGGGGGGGGGGGGGGGGGGGGGGGGGGGGGGGGGGGGGGGGGGGGGGGGGGGGGGGGGGGGGGGGGGGGGGGGGGGGGGGGGGGGGGGGGGGGGGGGGGGGGGGGGGGGGGGGGGGGGGGGGGGGGGGGGGGGGGGGGGGGGGGGGGGGGGGGGGGGGGGGGGGGGGGGGGGGGGGGGGGGGGGGGGGGGGGGGGGGGGGGGGGGGGGGGGGGGGGGGGGGGGGGGGGGGGGGGGGGGGGGGGGGGGGGGGGGGGGGGGGGGGGGGGGGGGGGGGGGACTTGCCGAAGGTGCGATAGGGCACGTTGCTCGCGCGCGTTGGCCCTTTCCATGCCAGCCTGGTCCACCGAAGCTTTGGCTTCTAAGCGGGAAACCCACTTGATGAGCTGGTAGTAAAATTCAACGTCGCGCATGCGTGCGTGCCCAACAGCCTCTAGGGCTATTTGCTGGGCGCCAGCCTCCACGTAGTCGGCCAAGTCACGGGCGATCTGCTCGTGACTCAAAGCGGCGGTGCGCTGCTGCTCCATGCCCCGCTGGTGGCGCAAATCGGTGATACGCTGCTCCTCTGCCACGCGGTCACGCTCCAACAAGTCCTCAACCTCCGCACTGCCATCTAAAGACCGATATAATGCCTCCTCCCTCCATCTTCCTTCCGGTGAATAACCGAACACTAGCGGTGAGCGCCTCTGGCGTCGCCTATTGCAGACGGTCGGGGGCATGACAAACGTGGCGAGAGCGAGGGCAAGTGGCAAGCAACGTCGGGCCGGTGGGGGTTATGAGGGGAGCCGATAGGGCGAGTTGGGTGATGGTGCTACCGGAGAACGCCAGGAACTAGTAATTAAAGGCGGATAGTGTACGGGTAGGAGCGTGTCGCGGGAGACGCCGGCGCTTGTTTGAGCGGCTGGAGCAGGAAGAGAGAGATTGAAGAAGCACGACGGTCATTGGATGGACATCCAACAGTCATTGCTCTCGTGTGTTGACTAAGTTGACACGGTGTTGCGTGTGCGTCAACCTTTTTTTGAGGAAATCGTACGCGTCAACCTATAGTATGCGCACAAGTCAGCCTCAAATGTGTGGAAAACAGTATACAACCCATCTGCCATTATTTCTAATAATTTACAGCCCATTCGCTAATTCTTAAGGATTTTTTGGAGCCCATCTTCTTTTTGCTAGCATTACAGCCCATATTGTGCTCACAGTTAAAAATTATACACAATTTTGCATATTTCGGTGCGGTCAACTGTTTTTAATCCCGACATTTCGAGTCACATTCAAACTAATTTGAAAAATAAATTCATATCAATATAAAATCCAAATAATTGTCCACGCATATAAATCAATGGAATTTAAAATCTCGAAATGAAAAAAAAGAAATTTGAATCTAATTGCCGGTTTGATTTGTTTTAAAAATGTACAGCCCATTTCTCATTACAGATAGCCCATTTTCTCGTCTTGAAAGATTTGCAGCCCAGCAGGGCTGACAAAGCAAGTACACCTCGGTTGGGTATTTTGCAAAAGAACAAAGAAACTGGGCTAGCCATTTTCAGAAAGAAAAAAACTACTGGGTTGTTCTTGTGGTAAACATAAAAGAAAAGGCTGGATAGACAGGCCAGAGTGCCCCGCACAGCCCAGTTGACACCCTGCTTCCATCTCAAAAACAAAGATAACTAGGCAAGCTACTTCCCTAAAAAAACTAGGCAAGCTACTGGGTCCCTCGTGTCCGCCACTCGTTGTGCAATTCTCTCGTTTATTGACTATGCTAACAATGGCATGGGACCCAGATGTCAGAAATCCATTAGGAGGAACCATTTTTCTGGCTTGAAATAAGGAGGCACTCACTTGCGTACTGCCATGACCCTGGTGGGTCCCTGCTATCATCCTCTCCACGTACAATCATCTCTTGATTGTGTACACGTCAACCTAGTAGGCCCAGAAGTCACCCTCTAAACCCGTGGCGGACAAATAAAACCCATTTAAAAAATAACAGCCCATTCCATACGTTCACACAGAAAGTTCAACATACAGAGCAAAGTAACAGGTCTGACCAAATATAGAGTACTGAGCTTCCACGTTGACAACCATCATAGCCAAGTTAACTATCTACTCCCACTAATACTCTAGTGTACAAGTACTAACTTATTCCTAGCTAACTAGACGATGTCGGCCGTCGTCTGCAGTACATGCTAAATGCTGGCACCGACAGCCTCCTCCTCACCTCGGACTTGCCGAAGGTGCGATAGGGCACGTTGCTCGCGCGCGTTGGCCCTTTCCATGCCAGCCTGGTCCACCGAAGCTTTGGCTTCTAAGCGGGAAACCCACTTGATGAGCTGGTAGTAAAATTCAACGTCGCGCATGCGTGCGTGCCCAACAGCCTCTAGGGCTATTTGCTGGGCGCCAGCCTCCACGTAGTCGGCCAAGTCACGGGCGATCTGCTCGTGACTCAAAGCGGCGGTGCGCTGCTGCTCCATGCCCCGCTGGTGGCGCAAATCGGTGATACGCTGCTCCTCTGCCACGCGGTCACGCTCCAACAAGTCCTCAACCTCCGCACTGCCATCTAAAGACCGATATAATGCCTCCTCCCTCCATCTTCCTTCCGGTGAATAACCGAACACTAGCGGTGAGCGCCTCTGGCGTCGCCTATTGCAGACGGTCGGGGGCATGACAAACGTGGCGAGAGCGAGGGCAAGTGGCAAGCAACGTCGGGCCGGTGGGGGTTATGAGGGGAGCCGATAGGGCGAGTTGGGTGATGGTGCTACCGGAGAACGCCAGGAACTAGTAATTAAAGGCGGATAGTGTACGGGTAGGAGCGTGTCGCGGGAGACGCGACGGTCATCAAAAATCTCACCAACCAAGGTAGTTGAAGCAGCATGTCACGGGAAACGCGACGGTCATCGGAATTCATTGCATAAGCAGGCATGGCTTAGCGCGCCAGCTTACCGTGGAAAACAGGAAAAACTGAAGTGTCGTCCCGTCCCATCAGTGGTGCGTCCCATTCATGCTGGGTCGCACATTGGCATGACGGTCAAATGAGTGCACTCGAATAATCCAGATGAGGTACCCCTCCTTGTCAAAGATGATTCCACCACTCATCATCTACCTTGGTTGGTGAGATTTTTGAATTGAGCCCTACAAACCGGAAAGGAGGTAGTACATGCGTGATCCGCTATTTATTCGTGTAGGATCGAGTAGGTCGGATAGTGTACATGTAGGATCGAGTTGGACGGATAGTGTACGTGTAGGATCGTATTAGCTGAAGAATGTTCGCTGGGAGATAAGGCATTTGCGAACGTTTTTGCTGGCAGCTTCTTCAGATTCGCATGGCATTTTCTTCAGAACAGCTTGTCAGTTTCTTCAGAGGTAGTTATTTTTATTCAGAAAACTGCCACCTTTGGATCTTGCATCGCAACTAAAACTGCTAGGAGCGTGTTAGTAGGCTAGCTAGTGATCAATAAGTAACTTGTAAACACTGAGCGAACAGAAATAAGGAACTGCTAGTAACTTGTAAACACTAAGTACACAGAAATCAGGATCATGTTGTGCACAGTAGTAAGAGCAGATCCGTTCGAAATGTTCACATGAGACTCATGGGCCTGGCATTGTAATATGCTCACATTAGTAGCCCATATTCACAACCAACTAGTAACATATTAATGCATCTCAATGATTCACAGATCATATACAAATATGTAGCTCCAAAAGCAAAGATCTAGAAAAAACATCTATTCTTCCTACTAACATGGATGCTTCTCTGGGCTAACATTCAGTACAGAGTGAAAGACAAATTTGTTTGTAAAGTCTACAATTCCTCTTGCAAACGTAAGTGGTTTCACCAACAGCTGGAACCATGAGAATGAACCACACATGACGGAGGAACATCCACTGCAATATGATTTGGTCTTCTCTCGATCACACGGCGAGACTATTTTTGGAATAGAAACTTGAACTTAGGAAAAATGATGCCCATTGTATAATCAGACCAAAGCAATGAAGCACCTAGTGTTGGCCAATAAATAGTACAATACTACTTTTGTGCAGTCCATGAAGTGACTATCCAGTCTTTCTGTCTCTATTTTCAAATGGCACTGCATGCAGTGACTATACTATTCTTTTGTGCAGTTCCACCAAAATTGCGGTCACTTTGTTTGTTCGGGCAGACATCTGTCTGCACAAATATCAACCAGCTAGTAAACATATACCCCACCTTGTATTTTTGGTTTAAACACGCCTATTCCGCTTAGCATATGTCATGTTTTGCACTGGACAATTTGATACTGTCATATTTGGCCCTGGACAATTTCATACTGAATTGATTTGCTGGTTCAGAGCAGAAATATAGCGCCTATTCTTCATCAGACCTAGGATATACATGTTCGCAGTGATGGAAAAGGTGAAAACGATACAACCGAAATTGAGCATCCAATCATTGAATCATGTCCTGCACCTCCAATGTAGGTCCACCCTGCCAATAAATTCACATGCAAACCACCAATATTACTATCTAATGACAGTACAAAAAGAGTAGCAAGATAGTAGCAAACCATGTACCTTCGTAATGAACAGCTCATAGTGCCACCAATTGGATATAAAGGTTTGGAAGAAAACATGCTCCTAATGTTGAACCATTTGGACTTTTTGTGCAGTTCCACTAAAATTGAGCATCCCTATTTGCATAGATATTGAAAGTGTGATTACTATAAAAGTGGCACTAGTTGAAGCATAGACTCACAAATATAAGCATTCCAATTTCTTAATGGGAAAAAGTAGCAAGACTGTTTCTAACCACCTGTTTGAAGGAATAAATAAGGCAACAGCGGCTGATGTCAGGAAGGCATATATCGTTTTTTCTGAAAAAGTGAACCATTCCTGACCTTTCCTCTTTTTTAAGCATATTTTGTGTAGTTCAACTACAATAAAATGCCATCATCGCCTTGACAATTCAGTGACACTGTACAAAAAGAAATGACTTAACATTACATCATGATGTCAGGTATGTAATCGACAGGTATGTAATCTATAAGCATTAACAGTGCAAAAATCTGAAGGTAGTAACAAGTTTCATCTTTCGTATACTAGCTGTGCCACAGCATTAGAATGCCTTAGCTGAAAAATCTTTAATACATCCACAATCAACAGCTAACCCTGAAATAATCCAGTGACATTAAATGGCATTGCTTAAATTTATCGGTGACATTAGACTGAGTGCGGCATTAGTTAAATGTGGCATCACTTTAGTAGTAGCATTGCTTGACTTTACTGCTGGCGTTATACTAACAGCAAAAAAGTGGAAATAAGAGCATGGGATGCCCATTTGGACAGTGGGCGCACCAGTACGATGTACCTCCACGGAAGCATAGAGTGGTGCCCAGCGCAACAAATATCCAGGCAGCACATGTGGATTACGTCCCATTTTTGTTATCTTTAGCCACCTTTTTCCTATGTGAGGACAACAAACCGATCGACCTGGTCATTCTCTATTGCGTTGTCATGACTTTCTACCCTTTTTCACCCTTTTTCAACTAAGAGACACGAGACTTGTTCCTTAGCTACTGATTTTCCCCTTTTCAACCTAGATGCGGGTTCGATGCCTAGTCTCTTGGATAGTACATTCTCCCTTCCTTTCCTTATTCAACGCAGCCATGGATTAGTCTGCATGAAGTAGGGTTTCCTTTAATAGTGCAAATTAAGGTTTTCGTCTGCAAGACCAGCAGAGCAGAGGATAGAAAATTGGGAAGATGGTGGAGTGGAAGAAGATCCACATGCAGCGACATGGCAGATGGGGCAATAGAACAAGGGTATGGTTTGAAAAGAGGTAGCATACCTGAGGGTCGGCGGGAAGTGGCTTCGCTCATGGTCATCGTCCTCCGCACACACTACGGAAGCAAGCTTGGGGACGGAGGCCATCCCGCGCGGGCGCTAGGTCTGAGAGGACGGCCTTGTCGTCAGTGCGTGACCTCACTCGCCGACGACAAGTGCATCAACACTGCACATCCTTTTCTTCCCCGGCGGATCTGAGACCACCGGTGAGGAGGGAGAGAGAGGCTGTCTTTTTTAGATCTAGAGACAGGGTGATAGTGTGAGAAGCAAGTGAGCAGACCTTAGCAAGAAAGCGCTAAAGCTCTAGCCAATATATCTTTTTTGATACTAGTACTAGAGGTGGAGTAGTGGTAGAGTAGTTCATATTTTCTCTGCATACAGTACCAGTTAGTCATTCTTCAAAACTGAATGGCACGCCATTAAAAAAATAAAGGTCGATAACTAATGCGGCACCTCAGGCCAACGCGGCAAGATCGCATTTTGCGCGAGAAATTACACACCATGTTTCGTTGACATGTTGTCCCGTTCCAACATGTCAGTGAGACGACGGCGAGTCCTTTTGTAAAATTTCCGAATGGACGTCTATGTAGGCAGGGGCGCCTCGTCGTGTACTGTGGCAACCGTCCACCGCCTCTTCACCTTTCCCTCTCGATTTGGAACTGCTATCGCACTCTCTTCCTCCCTCCTCCATTTGCCTTCACCCTTCCTTCTGCCATTGTTCGATCGTCTTCTCCATGGAGGGAACAGGCCGGAAACGACCCTGTTATTCTTGCCCTGATCTGAAAGATGACGTGGTGGAGGAACTCATTAATCGGTGTGACGTCATCACCTCGGCTAGCATGGCAGCCTCGTTCAAGACCATTCTCGACTCAACTAATAACATCATTATAAGGAACCCAAGGGTCCAGGAGCGGTTTGATCTCCCCTATCTTCTTCGCCGTGACCCCACTGACTGGCGCACGAACGACGGAGGCCTCGCCTTGTGCATGTTGATGCTGCTTGCTAATGATACGTGTGATGTTAAGATGCCATCGCTTGAGGGTAAGGATTGGGAAGGCGCAAATGGAGATTGGGTTGTTTATATTGGGTACAACTGCGAGTGGGAACTTGTGAATATGTACACTCGTCACCGGGTTCCACTTCCATAAATCTCAGACTGCCCAAAAGTTGAGCACACCGGTATTCTACGTACGTTCAACTACGATCATGGCGATTGTCGTCTACAGAAGATAGCAATTTGTTGAGTTCCCGAGCGCTCTTGGGGTTATAGGAATGCTTGTGTTGTCGCTATCTTCGACAAGCTTGTTGCCGTCCTTCATACTTCGACTCGATGGATATTGCTCAAAATCAGTTTCTGTACACAGATGTGTACTGTGATGCAATTCAATACGAGGATCTTGTGTTTGCTGCCACCACTCGTGGCATTGTTTTTGCATGGAATCCTGGTACTTTCGGTACGTTTGTCTTCCACCGTAATTATAATTGTTTCATCCACATGCATGCGGGTTAGCTAGTTTCCCTTTACTAATTAACCTTCTTGTGTTTCCAAGGTCCTGTGAACATTCCACCGCCTATACTTGAAAAATTTTATAACCAAGGGGGAGATGACAATGATGATGATCACCAGCATGAGGACCCATATACTTAGTAGAGCCAGGCAACTTATTCCGATGGATCACCTCTTCTTTTCTGTATACAGGGCACTGGTGATGTTACTAAGGAAGCATGTGTTGTCTCCCATGGTCGCACTCCCCGGACCTATTCCAACATCCATTGCAGGGTATTCGGGATGGATACTACTGTGCTAGCGCCAACACCTTCTCCCTGGTTTAGTATTGATACTCTTGGAGGGACCTCGCTCTTCCTTGGACAAAACTATCCAATGATGGTGAAAGGCGATCCATCTGCTGTTGACACAATGTTACTACCATTTATGAGAAGCAACCGTATCTATACCTCAGACATTGCTATGGTTCCCTACCGTGGCTTTCACAATATGGGTCATGAAATAGGCCGCTTCAGCCTGGATGATTAGTCCTGCGTTGGTCTTGAGATTGACAATAGCTAGCCCTTCCCAGGGAAGCTCTTCTGGTTCAAAGCAAGCATTTCCGATGCCGAGGATTGGTTGAGCTGAAGTTCATTTCATTGCTTGTTATTTGTTATGTGATGAAAACTTTAGTATTTATAATGTATCCTTGTTGTCGTTGTGGGTTGATGACCTGTTGTGTGTATTGCTAAATGATATGCCTGTGATAAACTTACTAAATTTTTGAATGGCTTTCGAGTCGCTTCTCTGAGTGGGTGCTGCGACAAGGAAAAAAATATTTTCCGAATACATAATTGTACGTGCATTGCAATAGGTTATCGGATGAGTCCAATCTATATCTATATCTATACCACTAACTATATAGTATACATCAATTTTTGAACTTAGATTCGCCACTTGGCTCTACCCCCTTTTCCCGCCAAAACCCCTCTAGAGTGACCTAAACCGTTGATTTGCAAGCTGGGGCTGCTAAGGGCCGTGCATCTGCCCAAGATGAACTAGATCAAATGGCTGAAAACACTTGGATTCGTTACCTGCCATTCCACTCATGGACATGCTACTAGTAGAAGCGACTAGACACTACGGGATGAGATTCCATGGTCTGCAAAGGTGGTGTGCACATGCACATTCGGTCCCACTGAAGATCCGATGTGCACATTAGGTTGTGAGGTCAGTTTTGCAAACATCATCAACAAGTACAGTTTACACCTCAAGATTCCATAACACACACGCCCGCATGCCCATGCACACAGAGTCTGTGTAATTCTTGGCCGCAACACAAAAGATTACACTTACACCAACAAGATACTAGTAAATGGCATGTTCCATGCACGTGTAGGTTATAAGTATTGTGAAATGTTGTATGTTGTAATGTTGTAAAAGTTTTTCCAGGGCAGTATAAACGCAAAAACTCACATAGACGCAATAGTATGAACGCACGCACAAACACCCTACACTAAGTCTAGGACTTGAACCCGGTTGGTCTACCACAAGGAATCCGGAATAATATATGATGGAAGGGTTGGTTGCAATCTAGCATATAATTCCATTGTGAATATCTGTTAATTTCACTTTTGAAACAAATTCCATACACTTGCCGTATAATAGATTACAATTTTACGCCAAAAGTTTAATAGATTAGAATTTTACAAATATAAATTGCTAGCAAAAATAAAGAAAAGTCCATATCGTAATGTTTTGAAAATAAGTTTATAAAATAAAGTAAAGTCTATTTTCTTATAACACATATTAGACCGTTTACTTTACATGTCGTTATCTAATTTGGTAAATTGTACATTTGCCCTTACCGTAGCTGCATTGGTGCATCCATTCTCTCTCTCATCTTTACTCATGTCCATTTATGTTCTTTTTTCTACTACTAAAGTAGTTGTCTTACGGTAGGGCTGTAGGGCTCTCTAGGCTACTTGCTTGGTCGATTCAAGTCTATAGTATACAACTGTAGGCTGCATGTACTACAGTACTCATGTGACATGAGCATGCTAGAATTTTCTAGTCAAGGATAGAATCACCGCGTGTGGTCGGCGGGCTGGCAGGGTAGTAATGCCCCCACCGCGAATCCCAGCTCTGTGGTCCATTAGATTGTCCTATCCAATGGTGCATATTTGGCCACGTGGTCCTCTAGTTATAGCTATTGAATGTGAGCCGTCTGATTACATAGATCCAACGGTCCGTATGACTCAATATTGGTATACTATATAGGAGTATAGATGTGTTGCATAATCTTTCGTAAAAAAAGAAAGAAAGATATGTGTTGCAGAATTTTTGTGGACAAAGCTTTTCCTCTATATGGTGCCGCATGCAAAGATGCATATATTCAAACTGTTGGTAGCAGGGGGGCGTGCTTGGCACGTGCCTGCGTACTAGTCAACAATAGTACTACTATTTGTACTAGCTTCACATGCTTCGTGCGTCGGGCGGGTGATTTTACTATAGCTGCGAATCCCATCATCCTACGTCCTAGGATGAGTCCAGTAGAAATTACATTCTGATGTTTGGGTTCAAACTTTCAAAACTGCTGCACTATCTCTACGTCTACGTCTATGTAATACAACAAGTTTTAAACTTGAGACCAGCCACCCACCCTCACAAAGAACACTTTTTAACCTAGCACAGACTCCAGGAAATTTGGCCACAGTGTGAGGTGGGCCATATGTTAATGTGTTCACTGTACGTAACCAGCACCTCGAATCCTCGATATATAGTAGGGTGGCATGGGCCAGAATAAGCATTCACGTCTAGGAGTACGGCACACGCCACCAGCACGACTTCCATCTGACACCATATTTCTTGGAGTTCGTGCTACAGCTATCTTTCAACCTCCTCGTTTCTCTAACTCCAGCCATCGCGCGGCGAGCGAGGTGGGGGTTTGCCGATAGTCGGTTTCCTCAATTACGGTCACACTTGTAAGGCCAACTCCAACGCAAGACCCCAAACGGACCTCCGTTTTGCCCGGATTCTGTCCGTTTCGGTAGGGCAATGGGGTCGTGTTCGGGCCATTTCTCGGATGCGGTGGCCATGCGCCCAACGCGCGGATGCATCTCGGCCGCGTAAAATTTTCTTTGCAAACACATATCTTTTTTTCATCATTGATTTTTGGTACATGGAAATACATCACCAAATTTTGAATAGAAAAGCAAGACCAAAGAAAACAAGAACCACAAGAATACATTTTAGAAGATATCCAACTTCCTTAACTGCTCCTGTAAGTTGGATTAGTGCCTTCTCGATGCATTCAGTGTTGATCTGCAGAGGCTCGATCTTGCGTTCTTCTTTCTTCTTCGAGTGTAAAGAAGTAGACGTTGCTTCCTCGCATCTAGTCTCATGTCTAGTCTCTATTCTATGAACAAATGCACTAGTCTCATCTCTAGCCTCTATGCTAGCTAAAAGTGCTAGAACATCTACTAAATTGCGCCCTATCAATATATCAATGTACTCTTCTTCCCAATACCAAAACTTGCATCCATTCTACATAATAAAATTTTAAGTTAGCACAACTAGTCTAATCCGACAGCACAACCGAAGCTAAAGTAGCACATACCCCATCGGTTGAGCACTTGATGAACACCCATCCGGGATGTTCAGGCGTTGTAGACACGTGGCGCAAGACCTTCTTTGGGCAGTTGTCGCACGTAATGAGTGGCAACGGTGCGCCTACGAGCTTTTGGGCCAGCACCGAGCCTGGCCGACCGCCATTCTTGTATCTGCCGGCAGACCGCCGACGGTGTAGATCCGAGCGGCTAGATGAGGAGTCAGTACGTGCATGCGGCCTTGTGGCCTTACCGGGGCCTTCCGGCCTGGTGCCTAGGGATGGCAATGGGTACCCATTACCCACGTATCCTGCGGGTAAAAACCCTATTAAGGCAAGGGTATAGGTCAAAAAAATACCCATGGGTACATAAATAGAAAATTTTCGTACCCAACGGGTATAGTGGGTACGGGTATCATTTAATATAACTGATACGTCTCCAACGTATATATAATTTTTGATTGTTCCATGCTATTATATTATCTATTTTGGATGTTTAATGGGCTTTATTATACACTTTTATATGATTTTTGGGACTAACCTATTAACCTAGAGCCCAGTGCCAGTTTCTGTTTTTTCCTTGTTTTTGAGTATCGCAGAAAAGGAAAACCAAACGGAGTCCAATTGACCTGAAACTTCACGGAACTTATTTTTGGACCAGAAGAAGGCCATGGAGTAAAAGAGTTGGGCCAGAAGAGTCCCGGGCTGCCAACGAGGGTGGGGGGCGCGCCCACTCCCGTGGGCGCGCCTCCCTACCTCATGGACAGCCTGGAGACCGCCCTGACTTGTTCTCGATGCCAAAACCTCTTATATATACAGAAACCCCAAGAACATAACCTTAGATGGGGAGTTCCGCCGCCGCAAGCCTCTGTAGCCACCGAAAACCAATCTAGACCCGTTCCGGCACCCTGCCAGAGGGGGGAACCCCTCACCGGTGGCCATCTTCATCATCCCGGCGCTCTCCATGACGAGGAGGGAGTAGTTCACCCTCGGGACTGAGGGTATGTACCAGTAGCTATGTGTTTGATCTCTCTCTCTCTCTTGTGTTCTTGAGGTGATACGATCTTGATGTACTGCGAGCTTTGCTATTATAGTTGGATCTTATGATGTTTCTCCCCCTCTACTCTCTTGTAATGGATTGAGTTTTTCCTTTGAAGTTATCTTATCGGATTGAGTCTTTAAGGATTTGAGAAAACTTGATGTATGTCTTGCATGTGCTTATCTGTGGTGACAATGGGATATTCACGTGATCGACTTGATGTATGTTTTGGTGATCAACTTGCGGGTTCCGTAACATTGTGAGCTTATGCATAGGGGTTGGCACACATTTTCGTCTTGACTCTCCGGTAGAAACTTTGGGGCCCTCTTTGAAGTGGAAATTTGGCCACAGTGTGAGGTGGGCCATATGTTAATGTGTTCACTGTACGTAACCAGCACCTCGAATCCTCGATATATAGTAGGGTGGCATGGGCCAGAATGGGGGGGGGGGGGGGGGGGGGGGGGGGGGGGGGGGGGGGGGGGGGGGGGGGGGGGGGGGGGGGGGGGGGGGGGGGGGGGGGGGGGGGGGGGGGGGGGGGGGGGGGGGGGGGGGGGGGGGGGGGGGGGGGGGGGGGGGGGGGGGGGGGGGGGGGGGGGGGGGGGGGGGGGGGGGGGGGGGGGGGGGGGGGGGGGGGGGGGGGGGGGGGGGGGGGGGGGGGGGGGGGGGGGGGGGGGGGGGGGGGGGGGGGGGGGGGGGGGGGGGGGGGGGGGGGGGGGGGGGGGGGGGGGGGGGGGGGGGGGGGGGGGGGGGGGGGGGGGGGGGGGGGGGGGGGGGGGGGGGGGGGGGGGGGGGGGGGGGGGGGGGGGGGGGGGGGGGGGGGGGGGGGGGGGGGGGGGGGGGGGGGGGGGGGGGGGGGGGGGGGGGGGGGGGGGGGGGGGGGGGGGGGGGGGGGGGGGGGGGGGGGGGGGGGGGGGGGGGGGGGGGGGGGGGGGGGGGGGGGGGGGGGGGGGGGGGGACAGTACTCAGAGTCTGGGAGCAGATTCGACCGAGCAGATACTTGTAAAGGAAACGACCGGGTCGCCCGAACCGTTTTTCTTCCCGGACGTTTTTCGCATGGGTGGCCTCCAGCATTCACTCTTGCCAGCCGGACAGCCGCTCTGCGGTCTGTGACTGAGAGTGGGCCTTTGGTACCGCGCACACTACTAAGCCGTCTGCGGGAACTAACGTCTCAGGCCAAGCGGCCAGCCCCCGGGCCAACTCTGGCTGGCGCCGGGGCGAACAGTGATGCAACTGTAATAAAATGCAGAGATAGCCCCCGAGCATCGCTCGAGGTTATCCGTGCTCTCACGGTGCAAAAATATGCGGGTGAGGAGCTCACATTGATTTTCGTGTAGTCGCGGCAGAGGTCGTCGAAGACAGCCGGCGCACCCGCTGGGTGTAGCCCTCGAGCCTTTGGGTGATCGAGGAGGGTCCAGCCGGTCGGGCTTGACCGGCCAGGCGGTGAGCGGAACGCGGCCAAGCCGTCTTGGCACAGCCGGCCAGGCGGCGAGGCGTCTAGCAGCGCCCTTTTCTTCTTTTTTCTCTTCTGTCGGCTGCTGGCAGCCGGACAAAACTCTTCTTTTTGTTTCTTGCAATCTTCCGTGGGGGCGCGCCAGCGCACCCACCGGGTGTAGCCCCCGAGATTCGGGGCGACTGCTGAGCAGTCGGGCCGGATCTCCTGGCAACTACTTTGTCTTCCTCCTCGCGGGAGCGCGTCAGCGCACCCGCTGGGTGTAGCCCCCGAGATTCGGGCCGACTGCTGAGCAGTCGGGCCGGATCTCCCGGCAACTACTTTGTCTTCTTCTTCGCGGGGGCGCGTCAGCGCACCCGCTGGGTGTAGCCCCCGAGATTCGGGCCGACTGCTGAGCAGTCGGGCCGGATCTCCCGGCAACTACTTTGTCTTCTTCCTCGCAGGGGCACGTCAGCGCACCCGCTAGATGTAGCCCCCGAGATTCAGGCCGACTGCTGAGCATTCGGGCCGGATCTCCCGGCAACTACTTTGTCTTCTATGTTGGAGCTGGTGCTTTTTTCTTCTTCTCTTTGTCCCAACCTCTTTCTCTCTTCTTTTTTTCAAAGCCGGGTAGCGGGCATGAGGACCCGGCCTGTCCGGGTGGCAGGAGGCGGCCGTCCGAAAAATGGGCGTGACCCGGCCATCCGGGTGGCGGGAGCCGGCCACTTTCTTTCTCTTCTTTTCTGTCCGACTCCATGCGGGCAGCCGGACCTCTTCTTTTCTTTTTTCTTTCTTCAGCCGGCCTCTCTCACTCTCTCTTTTTCTTTTTCTTTCACTACCTGAGCAGTCGGCAGGAGCGGGATGGCAGCAGCCGGCGTCCGGGTCCCGGCAGAAGCCGGCAGGCCGGGCAGCGGGCGGAAGCCGGCCGCCGCCTGGAGCGGAAAGCCGGCGGGCGCGGGGGCCGGACCCTGCGCGGGAGGGCAGCAGCCGGCAGGCGCGGAGGCCGGACCCGGCGCGGGAGGCCAGCAGCCAGCGAGCACGGTGGGGGCCGGGCCAAGCAGGCGGCCGGGACGCGGAGGGCCTGCCGGCGCGACCAGTCGGTGGAGGGCCCGGATGGTCGAGGCGGCGAGGTGGCAGAACCGGCGCACGGGCCCGCGAAGCATCATCCGGACGGTGGTGAGGGCCGGGACGAGGCAAAGGCGGAACCGGTCGAGGGCGCGGCCGCGAGCGGGGCCGGCGCAAGGCGGAGGAGGCCAGAGAAGCGGAGCCGGCTGCAGCGGCGTGCAGGGGCGGCCAGGGCCGCAGGCGCGGAGCAGGCGGCCATGGGCGGAGTCGGCCCGGCGCAGCCGGGTGGGCGCGGACGCGGGCGACAGGCGCGGGAGCCGGGCGAAACCAACAGGCGGCTAGGACTGCCGGATGGCAGGCGGAGCAAAGGGGCGGAGGAGCGGAGGCGAGGCATCGGGCCATACCCGGCCAGGCGCAGGAATGGCCGGGAGCTGGGGCACGGGCGCGCAGCACGGGTGGGAGGAGGCAGCGCCCGGGGAGCGGCCGCGCTGCCCTGGAGGAAGCAGCACTCGAGGGAGCAGGGGCGCCGCGCGCCGCGGGGCTCGGACCCGCGCCCACGGGCGCTGGGACGCGAAGTGGAGCAGCGGGGCTGCAGCTGCGGCCCACGTCCACGGTCGAGGACGACCGGGTCTGGTTAGCAGCACAGCCGCGGCAACAGGGGGCGCAGGCGGGCGCTAGGCGTGGCCGTGAGTAGGTGGAGCAGCGCCTAGTGGAGTAATGCACAGACAGTGGAGCTAGCGTGCATGATTTTGACTGAAGATGGTAGATTTGCACAAGGGCTAGCAACGTGGTGGTTGCGTATCCCGCAGCATCCATATGCGTGTTTTTAGAGCGAGAGGAGAGGAGCTGGGAGATGGGGATCAAGCAGAGCGGCCATGACCATCTAGTGTGCTCGTGGGGGAACGAGGCAGAGGAGCGAGCGTGCGGGAGCGTAGAAGCCGAGAGCACAATAGGCCGAGCTTGCCGACGACGGATGCGATGTCAGTGCCGGCGATGAGGCGGTCGACGATGGGCGGAACAAGAGCTCGGCGAGCGCCCGGGCGGCGGAACGGCGGTGGTGACAAAGAGGGCGAAGCCGACGGCGAGGATGCGCCGCTCCTCGCGGCCACTCCGGGGGCGTGTCGATGTCGAGCCCCCGATCACTATCGGAGAGACAACGTGACACCGCGGCAGTGAAGACGAAGATGGTCCCACCCGGACTGCGAAACCAGCAGCAGCAGGCCCCACGGTGGGCGCCAACTGTCATGGTATTCTCACGGGGGTTGCAAGACGACAGATGCCATGGGGTGGCTTCGTGTGAGGGCAAGACTGCTGCTGGAATATCCGGGGACGGGTATGCGAGTAGCACGCGCTAGTTTACCCAGGTTCGGGGCTCTCCGGAGAGATAATACCCCTACTCCTGCATGTCTGAGTATATCTGGTATATCTGGTACAGAGTTGCTCCTGGAGCTGTATCTAAGCTCAGTGCCATAGGCATCTAGCTTTGTATATGTATGAGTGTGTGGTGTGGTGGCCGTGGCTTGTGGCCAAAGGTGCCAGGCCATGTGTGGCCGTGGGAGTGAGCCCATACGTGAGTGAGTGGATGGATGGATGTGTGCCCCTTTATATAGGGTGAGGTAGCTTAGGAAGTAAGCTAGGTAGTGGCATGGTAGCTAGCTAGCTAGAGGCATGCTGGAGGTGTCACGCTTGTCTCCTGGGTCACTTCATGAATAGTGCCCAGGGACAGGTGACACTGTACATGATGGCGTCGTGGTACGGTTGTCTCATCAGTGTCTTGTTGGTGTCGGGTCGGGCTGCAGTTGGCAGCCGGCTGGTTGGCGCAGTCGGCAGCCGGCTGGTCGGCGCAGTCGGCAGGGGAGCCGGAACGAGCGGCCGGGCAGTCGGACGGAGGGGCTTTGCTAGCCCCGAAGTCTTGAATTATTGTCTTGCCGTCTTCGGGGTACCCGTCGCCAATTACTTCGACAGTGACATTAGGGTTTTGGTTGATTTGTGTCTTAAGGTGTTATTCTAGTATGAACTCTATGATAGATCGAACGGAAAGAATAGCTTCGTGTTATTTTACTACGGACTCTTGGATAGATCAATCAGAAAGGATAACTTTGAGGTGGTTTCGTACCCTACCATAATCTCTTCGTTTGTTCTCCGTTATTAGTGACTTTGGAGTGACTCTTTGTTGCATGTTGAGGGATAGTTATATGATCCAATTATGTTATTATTGTTGAGAGAACTTGCACTAGTGAAAGTATGAACCCTAGGCCTTGTTTCAACGCATTGCAATACCGTTTACGCTCACTTTTATCATTAGTTACCTTGCTGTTTTTATATTTTCAGATTACAAAAACCTATATCTACCATCCATATTGCACTTGTATCACCATCTCTTCGCCGAACTAGTGCACCTATACAATTTACCATTGTATTGGGCGTGTTGGGGACACAAGAGACTCTTTGTTATTTGGTTGCAGGGTTGCTTGAGAGAGACCATCTTCATCCTATGCCTCCCACGGATTGATAAACCTTAGGTCATCCACTTGAGGGATATTTGCTACTGTCCTACAAACCTCTGCACTTGGAGGCCCAACAACGTCTACAAGAAGAAGGTTGTGTAGTAGACATCAAGCAGTTTCTGGCGCCGTTGCCGGGGAGGTGAGTGCTTGAAGGTATATCTTTAGATCTTGCAATCGAATCTTTTAGTTTCTTGTTTTATCACAAGTTTAGTTTATAAAAGAAAACTACAAAAAAATGGAATTAAGGTTGCCTCATATGCTTCATCTTTTTAATGTCTTTCGTGAAAATGATGGAAAGGAAAATTGTGCTCAAGTACTAGAAGAAGAATTACATAGAATGTTTGGCATAAAATATTTGAATGATGAGCATGATTGCAATGTTGTTAGTACGAATTCCTTGAATATCCATGATGCTAATGATATGCAAAGCCACAAGCTTGGGGATGATATGTTTGATGAAGATTATATTTTTTGTCCCCCAAGTTTTGATGAGCAAATTTATTATGATGATAGCATGCCTCCTATTTATGATGATTATATTGATGAAAGTGGGTTTGGAAGAGTGTAAACTTTAGGAAGTAATGATCCCACTATTTTTGAGGGTGTTGAATCTTATTGTGATAATTATGAAAGTGGATTTGGAGAGCTCATGACTTTATTTAGTGATGAATCCACTATTTCGGAAGAGGATCCAATTGATTATGAGAATAAAGTTGCTATCTATGATGATTATTGTGATGACATGTATGCTATAAAGAATAATGATAACCATGAAACTTGTCATCATGATTTTAGTTTTCAATTGGATTATGCCTCACATGATAGTTATTTTGTTGAGTTTGCTCCCACTATTATTCATGACAAGAAATTTGCTTATGTGGAGAGTAATAAAAATTCTATGCTTGTAGATCATGAAAAGAATGCTTTATGTGATGGTTATATTGTTGAATTCATTCATGATGCTACTGAAAATTATTATGAGGGGGGAATATATGCTTGTAGGAATTGCAATAATATCAAGTTTCCTCTCTATGCGTTGAAAATCTTGAAGTTATGCTTGGTTTGCCTTCCTATGCTAGTTGATTATTGTTCCCATAAGTTGTTTGCTCACAAAATCCCTATGCATAGGAAGTGGGTTAGACTTAAATGTGCTAGTCATATTCTTCATGATGCTCTCTTTATGTTTCAATTCTTATCTTTTATGTGAGCATCATTGAAATCATCATGCCTAGCTAGGGGCGTTAAACAATAGCGCTTGTTGGGAGGCAACCCAATTTTATATTTGTTTCTTGCTTTTTGCTCCTGTTTAGTAATAAATAATTCATCTAGCCTATGTTTAGATGTGGTTTTATGTTTTAATTAGTGTTTGTGCCAAGTAGAACCTTTGGGAAGACTTGGGTGAAGTCTTTATGATCTTGCTGTAAAAAAAAGAAACTTTAGCGCTGATGAGATTAGCTGCCATTTTTTACTGGAGAGCGCTTTTAGGTTGATTATTTTTGCAGATGATTAATAGACAAATTCCTAAGGTCCACCAATTTATTTCAGAATTTTTGTAGTTCCATAAGTATATGTTTTATACAGATTACTATAAACTGTTCTGTTTTTGACAGATTCTGTTTTCATTGTGTTGTTTGCTTATTTTGATGAATCTATGAGTAGTATCGGAGGGTATGAACCATAGAGAAGTTGGAATACAGTAGATATTACACCAATATGAATTTAGAATGAGTTCACAACAGTACCTAAGTGGTGGTTTTATTTTCTTATACTAACGGAGCTTACGAGTTTTCTGTTGAGTTTTGTGTTGTGAAGTTTTCAAGTTTTGGGTAAAGATTCGATGGACTATGGAATAAGGAGTGGCAACAGCCTAAGCTTGGGGATGCCCAAAGCACCCCAAGGTAATATTCAAGGACAACCAAGATCCTAAGCTTGGGGATGCCCCGGATGGCATCCCCTCTTTCGTCTTCGTTCATCGGTAACTTTACTTGGAGCTATATTTTTATTCACCACATGATATGTGTTTTGCTTCGAGCGCCATTTTATTTTATTTTTTTTTGCTTGCTGTTTGAATAAAATACCAAGATCTGAAATTCTTAAATGTTAAAGAGTCTTCACATAGTTGCATAATTATTCGACTACTCATTGATCTTCACTTATATCTTTCGGAGTAGTTTGTTGTTTGCTCTAGTGCTTCACTTATATCCTTTTAGAGCACGGCAGTGGCTTTATTTTGAAGAAATAGATGAACTCTCATGCTTCACTTATATTATTTTCCCCCCCCCCCCCCCCCCCCCCCCCCCCCCCCCCCCCCCCCCCCCCCCCCCCCCCCCCCCCCCCCCCCCCCCCCCCCCCCCCCCCCCCCCCCCCCCCCCCCCCCCCCCCCCCCCCCCCCCCCCCCCCCCCCCCCCCCCCCCCCCCCCCCCCCCCCCCCCCCCCCCCCCCCCCCCCCCCCCCCCCCCCCCCCCCCCCCCCCCCCCCCCCCCCCCCCCCCCCCCCCCCCCCCCCCCCCCCCCCCCCCCCCCCCCCCCCCCCCCCCCCCCCCCCCCCCCCCCCCCCCCCCCCCCCCCCCCCCCCCCCCCCCCCCCCCCCCCCCCCCCCCCCCCCCCCCCCCCCCCCCCCCCCCCCCCCCCCCCCCCCCCCCCCCCCCCCCCCCCCCCCCCCCCCCCCCCCCCCCCCCCCCCCCCCCCCCCCCCCCCCCCCCCCCCCCCCCCCCCCCCCCCCCCCCCCCCCCCCCCCCCCCCCCCCCCCCCCCCCCCCCCCCCCCCCCCCCCCCCCCCCCCCCCCCCCCCCCCCCCCCCCCCCCCCCCCCCCCCCCCCCCCCCCCCCCCCCCCCCCCCCCCCCCCCCCCCCCCCCCCCCCCCCCCCCCCCCCCCCCCCGGCACTGTATGTCTCAAAAAAAAAAACATCGGCACTGTAGCCGCTAAAATTCGCAAAAAAATATATGCGCTCGCATGGGTTCGATCTCACGATCTCATGTACCTGTGCGTGCATTGCTAACCAACGGTGCTAATGATCAGAGATGGCACCCGCCGGGTTTGGGTACGGGTGGAGTTACCCCATACCCTTACCCATCCCCTTTGAGCTTACCCATCACCCGTACCCATACCCGTCAACGGGTACAATTTTTTCCCATACACATCACCCTGCAGGGTCAATGGGTACCCACGGGTAAAAATACCCACGTGTGCACATATCAACTTGTGCAAGAAATAAGCATAAACGACAACATATCAACATAATTTATAGACATCAACGCATCGTAACAACATCACATACTTATAAACAACAACACATCATAAACGACATCACATTCTTATAAAAAACAGCACTTACTCGTAACAGCAACATATCATAAACAAAAATACATTCCCGTAAAGAACATCATTTATTCATAGGCAGCAACACATAGTCATTTATTTTAAGTCACAAAATCACGACAAAGTATGCAGGTAATTTGATCGTACATAAGGCCACAAAATGAGCATCCCAATAAAGTTTCGACATTGTAACTAGTTCAATTAAAATAAACTCAACCAATCCGACAATAGCATAACGAAGACCTTGGCGCAATAAGTCTTCAATCTTGAGCATAACTCACGGAGTCCATCTCTCTACATCTCAAAGGGCCAAGTCTTGGTTGGAAACATGAATATAGTCATTTTTCAGAATTTTTCTTGTAGCATATGCACTCAAATACTCAATTGGCAAAGGAAATGTGTTGGTGAATACTAACATGCATCCCCTCTTGAATGTCTTGAAGGCATGTCCAAAAGCTAGCATCTCCTTTATGAACATCTAGAACAACAATTTGTAGAGATGATGAAACAATAATTAGCAATAGTTAAATAACGAGTAAGTTTAAACAAATTACATTATTTGCTCACCTTTGCATTTGTTTCTAAGCCAATTTTGGGAGCACATCAAGACTTCCACCATATTAGGAGTTAGGCGGCTCCTATGCTCACTAAGTATTCTGCCACTTGTGCTAAATGCCGACTCTGAAGCAACTGTTGTCACGGGAATGGCAAATATATCTCTGGCAACCTTCCTTAATGTTGGATATCTTGTTCCAGCTATTTTCCATCAATCCAACATACTAAATACTTCTGTGTACGGCACTAGGCCATCTGTCAAGTACATATCTATTTCACCTTATAAAGAGCTGCTGCAGGACTTTGCTTGGCAACAATGTCATTGAAAATATTCATGATGGCTGGAGCTTTCATTGAAGAAAGCAATTCTTCACATGGTTTATATTCATCTACTTCCACTTCATACTCCTCTATCAGTGAATGTAGTCTAGCTACTAATGCATCAACCAACTCCACACACTCATAAGAAGATGGCTCAATGCCATGAAGCATCGCAAAGCAAGCAGTCAACATATGCCTCTTGTACCGAGGATCAAGAAGTGTAGCCATCCCCATTAGATCTTGAATGTCCGTCCAATACTTATCAAATTTAGTAGTCATTTCCTCAGAGAGTTTTTTGATAATTGGGTTGCTAGAAGTGGCCCACTATCTCATTTTCATTTTAATCTCACAGATTCTAGGGAAGTAAACATTAGCAGTCACATAATTAGTTTCGGAGAACAACTTTGTTATCTCATAGAATAAGCCAAGTCTCTCCACCATCTCTGCAGCAAACTCCCATTCTTTATCACTAGGTAAATGCTCATATTGTTTGTCAACTTGTTTTGCACGTTCAAAAACAACTCTGTATGGTAAAGCTACTTCTAGCATCATGAAAGTGGAGTTCCACCTAGTTTTGCAATCAAGAATCAACTTTCTTGTTATTTTAATTTTTTTAAACTTAGCCATCTCCTCAAACTTCTCTATCCTTTTTCCTGTTGCTATCCAATATGCCACACTTTCCCTAATGTTTTCTATAGCTGACTTCATAACATCCAATCCATCCTTAACTATAAGATTTAAGATGTGTGCACTACAACGCATATGCAGTAGAGTACCTTCCAAAGGGAGCTTCTCCTTCCCTATCTTCCCCACAATCATCTCAATTGCCTTGTCATTGGTGGTGCAGTTATCCACAGTCACTGTCATCAGTTTTTCATCAATATTCCATTGAAGCAGGGAATCATCCCCCCCCCCCTATACAATTTACCATTGTATTGGGTGTGTTGGGGACATAAGAGACTCTTTGTAATTTGGTTGCAGGGTTGCTTGAGAGAGACCATCTTCATCCTATGCCTCCCACGGATTGATAAACCTTAGGTCATCCACTTGAGGGAAATTTGCTACTGTCCTACAAACCTCTGCACTTGGAGGCCCAACAACGTCTACAAGAAGAAGGTTGTGTAGTAGACATCAATAACCCATACCCATGTACCCTCATATATTCTGACAAATAGGCCTTATATATTATTTATTCACATATTAAACATACTATATGTACATAAATCCCACAGCCCTAAAAAGACCTCATCATGCATTCATGTTAGGTCGCCGCACACAATAGCTAGCCCAAGAACAAGCATGTGTTGTTGTCATGATGTGTTGTTGTTTATAAATTATTATTATTATTATAAGTTGTTGTTTATGGCTATGTAATACACAAACTGATGTGTTGCAAATCTGGGTAATTTTACCTGTGGGTACCCATTTACCCTGATGGGTGACGGGTATGGGAAAAAATTGTACTCGTCAACAAGTATGGGTATGGGTGATGGGTAAGGTTTGGGATGACGGGTAAGGGTATGGGGTGGCTCCACCCATACCCAAACCCTGCGGGTGCCATCCGAGCCGGTGCCCGGCCAGTCCATGGCGCGGCGTGGCCTCCCACAGCCAGGCGAGCTCAAGCCCGACGAGATCCGCTCCAAATCCGGCCGCCCGGTGCGCAAAACATGTAGCCATGGTTGGGTAGCTCGGGGGCGTCGAGGGAAAGGGGGCTGGGCAAGCACGCGTCCGACCTGCGCGCGCTGGAGTTGGCCTAGCGGCATGGCGGACCAACCGTGTGGGGGTGCGAAGTGGCTTCGCTCGTGTGGGGGACGGAAGCCATCCCGCGCAGGCACTAGGTCTGACAGGACGGCCTTGTCATCAGTGTGTGACCTCTGTGGCAACCATCCGCTCCCCACTAGCTTCTTCGTTGACATGTGGTCCCGTTCCAACATGTTAGTGAGACGACAGCCAGTCCTTTTGTACAATTTCCGAACAGACGTCTATGTAGGCCGGGGCGCCTCTTCGTGTACCGTGGCAACCGTCCACCGCCTCTTCGCCTTTCCCTCTCCAATTGGAACTACTGTCGCATGCTCTTCCTCCCTCCTCCATTTGCCTGCACCCTTCCTTCTGCCATTGTTCGATCGTCTTCTCCATGGAGGGAATAGGCCAGAAACGACCCCGTTATTCTTGCCCCGATCTGAAAGATGACGTGGTGGAGGAACTCATTGATCGGTGCAACGTCATCACCTCGGCTAGCATGGCAGGTTCGTTCAAGAACATTCTCGACTCAACTAATAACATCATTACAAAGAACCCAAGGGTCCGGGAGCAGTTTGATCTCCCCTATCTTCTTCGCCATGACCCTGCTCGCTGGCGCGCAGACGACAGAAGCCTCGCCTTGTGCAAGTTGATGCCGCTTGATAATGATACGTCTGATGTTAAGATGCCATCGCTTAAGGATAAGGCCTGGGCAGGTGCAAATGGAGATTGGGTTGTTTATATTGGGCACAACTGCAAGTGGGAACTTGTGAATGTGTACACTCATCACCGGGTTCCACTTCAAAAAATCTCAGACTGCCTAGAGGTTGAGCACACCGGTATTCTACATAGGTTCAAATACGATCATGGTGACTATCATCTACGGAAGATAGCAATTTGTCGAGTTCCCAACAACTCTTGGGATTACATGAACTATGAAGTTGTTGCTATCTTCGACAAGCTTGTTGCCGTCCTTACTTCCAGGCCTCGATGGATATTGCTCAAAAATCAATTTTTGTACACGGATGAGTACTGTGATGCAATTCAATACGAGGGTCTTGTGTTTGCTACCACCACTCGTGGCACTGTTTTCGCATGGAATTCTGACGCTTTCGGTACGTTTGTCTTCCACCGTAAATATAATTGTTTCATCCACATGCATGTGGGTTAGCTAGTTAACCTATACTAATTAACTTTCTTGTGTTTCCAAGGTCTTGCGAACATTCCACCACCTATACTTGAAAAATTTTATAACAAAGGAGGAGATGACGATGATGATGATCACGAGCATGAGGACCCATATACTCAGTGATGCCTGGCAACTTAGTCTGATGGATCATCTCCCCCCCCCCCCCCCCCCCCCCCCCCCCCCCCCCCCCCCCCCCCCCCCCCCCCCCCCCCCCCCCCCCCCCCCCCCCCCCCCCCCCCCCCCCCCCCCCCCCCCCCCCCCCCCCCCCCCCCCCCCCCCCCCCCCCCCCCCCCCCCCCCCCCCCCCCCCCCCCCCCCCCCCCCCCCCCCCCCCCCCCCCCCCCCCCCCCCCCCCCCCCCCCCCCCCCCCCCCCCCCCCCCCCCCCCCCCCCCCCCCCCCCCCCCCCCCCCCCCCCCCCCCCCCCCCCCCCCCCCCCCCCCCCCCCCCCCCCCCCCCCCCCCCCCCCCCCCCCCCCCCCCCCCCCCCCCCCCCCCCCCCCCCCCCCCCCCCCCCCCCCCCCCCCCCCCCCCCCCCCCCCCCCCCCCCCCCCCCCCCCCCCCCCCCCCCCCCCCCCCCCCCCCCCCCCCCCCCCCCCCCCCCCCCCCCCCCCCCCCCCCCCCCCCCCCCCCCCCCCCCCCCCCCCCCCCCCCCCCCCCCCCCCCGTATTTACTAGAATGTTTTGTTGGAACTAATCTATAATCCAACATGTATCCTCATTGTTGTTGTGTGTTGATGACTTGTTGTATGTAATGAATGGTACATTTGCATATGCATGTCATAAACTCAATTTATGCATGTCATAAACTCAATATGCCGTAGTAGTATAGCCAGCATCCGGTTGTATGAAGTTGCCACATCACATAGAGCCAACCAATATTGGAGTATGCTAGCACAATAGTTAGTTCTAGTTAGATCAACTAGAGCTAGGTGTCGCACGGAGGCCGAGAAATATGGTGACAGCATGACTGCGTGAGGTGGGCTTGTACGTAGTATGATGTAGGCACAGGGCTTGCTGTGTTTCCTACTCCTCCTGTCTAAATGTGGAGAAGATTTGGTCGAGTTCTTCCTCCTTTTGCCGACATGTGGGAAATCCAGCATCCGGGTCGTCCCCCCCCCCCCCCCCCCCCCCCCCCCCCCCCCCCCCCCCCCCCCCCCCCCCCCCCCCCCCCCCCCCCCCCCCCCCCCCCCCCCCCCCCCCCCCCCCCCCCCCCCCCCCCCCCCCCCCCCCCCCCCCCCCCCCCCCCCCCCCCCCCCCCCCCCCCCCCCCCCCCCCCCCCCCCCCCCCCCCCCCCCCCCCCCCCCCCCCCCCCCCCCCCCCCCCCCCCCCCCCCCCCCCCCCCCCCCCCCCCCCCCCCCCCCCCCCCCCCCCCCCCCCCCCCCCCCCCCCCCCCCCCCCCCCCCCCCCCCCCCCCCCCCCCCCCCCCCCCCCCCCCCCCCCCCCCCCCCCCCCCCCCCCCCCCCCCCCCCCCCCCCCCCCCCCCCCCCCCCCCCCCCCCCCCCCCCCCCCCCCCCCCCCCCCCCCCCCCCCCCCCCCCCCCCCCCCCCCCCCCCCCCCCCCCCCCCCCCCCCCCCCCCCCCCCCCCCCCCCCCCCCCCCCCCCCCCCCCCCCCCCCCCCCCCCCCCCCCCCCCCCCCCCCCCCCCCCCCCCCCCCCCCCCCCCCCCCCCCCCCCCCCCCCCCCCCCCCCCCCCCCCCCCCCCCCCCCCCCCCCCCCCCCCCCCCCCCCCCCCCCCCCCCCCCCCCCCCCCCCCCCCCCCCCCCCCCCCCCCCCCCCCCCCCCCCCCCCCCCCCCCCCCCCCCCCCCCCCCCCCCCCCCCCCCCCCCCCCCCCCCCCCCCCCCCCCCCCCCCCCCCCCCCCCCCCCCCCCCCCCCCCCCCCCCCCCCCCCCCCCCCCCCCCCCCCCCCCCCATGTGCAGGTTCAGTGGGTCCTCTTGCATTTTCACTGACATGTGGGACCGCATGTGAGCAAACAGACGATGGGATCCGCGGGTCTGCTGGCTGGCTGAGAAGAGAGATAGAGGAGAGCTGAGCATGGACTCCAGGAAATTTCTTCTACGTAACCAGCACCTCAATATATGCTCGATATAGTGGGGTGGCATGGGCCATAAATAGCATTCATGTCTAGCAGTACGGCACACGCCACTCACACGAGTCCCATCTGACACCAATTTTCTTGGAGTCCGTGCTATAGCCATCTCTTCTCCCTCCTATTTTCTCAGCCATCGTGTAGTGGGCGGGTTGGGGGTTTGCCGATAGTCGGTTTGCTCAACCGCGGCCCCACTTGTAAGTGAAAATGCAACACAGCACACATTCCCCCTTGAGCGGCGTGCCGGACCAACCGTGTGGGGGTGCGACGCGAACATGGTAGGCTTTTCCTTTTGAACATGTAACTTGTAAAATTTGGTTCTGCTCCATGGCGCGACCGATAGATAGAAATAATGATTTTCCCTAGAGTAATGAGAAGTTTGATTCTGGAGCGGTTCATGCATGGAGTACGTACGAAAATTATGAAGTTGATGCGAAAGGTAAGATAATTGCTAGTAGTACCATATACTACAACATGGATTTGACGGAAAGATAAAGATACATACGGATCCATCAACGACATCCTGACGCCCTAGTGCATCGGGTCACCAACCGACGTGTGAGGAGTAGCGGCGTTGGGGAGGCGAGCTCAACGTGCTTCTGAACAATGCCGTCCAACGTTGCCCTGCGGTCCACAAAGGCCAGTGACCTATCGTCCTCCTCTGGCAAGTAGTAGTCCTTGTGGACGATTTGCGCGTAGACGTGGGTGATTATGTCGACGGTGTCTTGCTGCGCCAGGCGCAGCGCGGCGAGGGCGACCTCGAGGTGGACATTCTTCGGCGTGACGGCAGGCAGTCGCAGGGCCACCAGTGCGTCAAATAGGTTGTCATCATAGACGCCGTTGAGGGTGGCGGGCATCGCAGAGCCTGGGCGCGTGGGTTGGAGGTGTACGTCAAGGTCGTCCGCGAGCTTCTTGACGACGCTGAACTTGTCGAGGAAGCCGACGAGGACCTCGTCGAACAAGGAGACGAAGTTGTCGTCCAAGCGGCCACTCGCCCTGGCGGCCTCAAGCATGACCTGGAGACGTTCCTCGGTGATGGGCCGCAGTCTGGCGTCGTGGACCATCTGGCACAACCGGCTGATGCTTGCGCTCATCGCCTCCATGGGTCTAGCTTCTATTCAACTGATCTTGCGATTGGAGTGATCACTCTTGCCCTTGGTTATGGTGCGTAGGTGCGTAGGATTTCGTCGATTGGACTAGCGGGGAGCCTTTATCTGAGAAGTGCAGACTGCATTGCTTTCACGTGTGTGTTGGCCATCTACTCCTCGGCCCTCTACTGCACCTTCCTTTGGCTGAATGACAGGTGGGCCAGCCACCAGTTGGGCCCACCTGTCATACACCAAAGGGAGGTGCAGTAAGTCAATGAAGCTGCGCCCCTGTGGGACTAAGCTCCGGTGCCTTAACTGCACCTGCCTTTGGCTGTATGATAGGTGGGCCAGCCACCTGTTGGGCCCACCTGTCATATACCAACGGCAGGTGCAGTAAGTTAATGAAGCTGTGTCCCTGTGGGACTGAGCTCCGGTGCCTTATTCGCACTTGCCTTTGGCTGTATGACAGGTGGGCCAGCCACCTGTAAGTCAATGAAGCTGCATCCCCCTTCGTGTCGGTGCAGTTTACTGGTTTATAGGCCCCCTTAGCATTTTGCACCAAGTTTTGACCTTTGATTTAACAAATAAAATGTTAATGCATGTAACCAAAAATGTTGTGTAAGTCACCTTACAAAAACCAAATAATCCCAAAACACTTAGGCACGGTACATTAACTCCCTTCTCGTTTCTTATTTTGTGACATATCAACCAATGAGAGATGTGGGCCGTGCATGCTTTCAATGACTTGAGACTACGAAACATGACATGCAGTGGTTAGTTCATTGCATGTAATGATATTAATTAGCAAAAAGACATTAAGTTCTCTCGCTTTCCCCTTCGTCTTAGTCATGGTGCACAACCTAAGAGCATGGATAATAGTATAGCCAGCTGCTGGCTATATGATGTTGCCATGTCATATAGAGCCATCACTTGAAGCCACTCATACAATAAGGCTAGCTATAAGGCTGGCTATAAGAGTACTACTTTTTCTCATCTTCTCTCTCTCTCTTTCTTCATACTTATTGTATCGGCCTAGGAATCCACATATAGCTAGGCTCTTGCATGAGAGCCCACTCCTCTTCTTCACTTGCTCTAAGATGACTTATAAACCTAGACAGAGGGAGTAGTCTCAAGTCATTGGATGCATACGCACCCCACGTCTTGTATTGGGTGATTTCTTTTTTCGTGGCAAAAAACAGGGAACGAGGTGGGTAGATAATGCACCACGCCTAAAAGTTTTGGGATTACTATTTGGTTTTCGTAACGTGACTAATGCACCAGTACGGAGGGAGTACAATAGTAGTCTTTGATTTCAATTTTTTGTTGGTAGCTTACAAAGCTGAGCTCTCGGTGAGTACAATAGTAATCTTATTGATGAGACTTCAGATTTGAGCCATCTACCGGAAGGAATAAAACAATACACCATGTATTTATTTACAGAGGGAGTAGTACATTTTTTGTGACATGCATTACTAGATATTGCTAGTCAAATACTAAATCCACATGGACGTGGTAGTACTACTAAAATCCAGATGGTGGTCCTTGTACTAGTAGTAGTACTACCAATGTAGTAGTATTGTACTACCCGTTGGTCAAATTATTACGTACTGCTCCTCACAATGAAGTGACAAGACCCTGCGCCGGAGATGACACCTGAGTGTAGGCGCCGTGTTCGGCATACCATAGTCAACCTCACCATCTACAGTCACTATCATCATGGGTGTAGAGCTAGCCTGCTTACAACTAGCCGTGTTTGACATAATTTCCCGTGCGTAGATGCCCGTGCATTGCACGGAAAACCAAGATTGGGGGTGGACGGCGCCGGCAGCGGCCATCACGCCATATTTTTCCATGGCCTTCTAGATGTGGTGGGGAGGAGATAAAGCTGATTGTGTGAGACAAGGAGTTGTTTGTAAATAGGGAACAAGTGCAGGCATCTTTTTGCAAAACTGTAGAAGTTTGGTTTGTATGCGTCAGATCTACATCCGATGGCTATTGGTGAAAGATGGCAGGCACAACATCATCACCAACTCAGGACCTCTTTGATTCGTAGGATTTTGAAAATGCAGGAATATGACACGGCGATATTTCAAGTTTCAAACTGATATTACAAATATTAGGAGTAATGGTACACCTACGAAGAGGGAATTACTAGGAAGTTTATGTAAGAACTTTCGTTACTTTAGGTGGATGCATATTTATCTTACAAACTAAAATCCACCGCCCTGAAAAGTCACTAATGGGCAAATAAATGTTTGAGTCTCTGGCCACTTGATGTTTCAAAAAAAATTCAGCTTCTGCGGTGACTTTGTCATTTAGGCTTAGACGCTTGCAGTGATCAGCACGCCATTCATTGTTGCGCCAGAGAACGCCAAACCTCATTACCTTGAGCACACTTGCCTCTAGAACAAAGAACCTGGCCAATTTAATCTCAGATGTGCTGCCTCGGTAGTCGATCAAATCAATTTCTGTAAGATGGAGATCAAGGCGTTCGTTGAGATTGTTATAGTTCAGCACATTTTTTCACCTTTGAGTCTTTTTTTATCTGCAAAAGAAGAGAACATATTAGAGCAGCTGGCTGTATAAGATTACCATGTTATCAAGAGGTACCAATATCATTCGCTCATACGATAGGGTTGGCTGGCTAGTGATATTTTTTCACTCTCTCTCTTTCTCTTTCCTCTCATTTACCTAGGAGCACGTGAAGAGCTTGGGCATTTGTTTCCTTCCACTATGTAGCTGATGCCATATTTCTCAAAAGTATGCCACGTAATACGCATCAATGTCAAATCAAAAGATTTTGGCACCGCTCTCGCGATGTGAGAGAGTTGGCACTGCTGTGCACACAGACCCACATGTATAAACAAATCAATCAAACCAACTACACCAGCCTCTCACTCTCCCAAACAAGTGTTTTTTTATTGCCTTAGTCCTCTCCCTTTCCCACGCAAGTGTTTTTTCATTGCGTGAGTTAATTTGGCACCGGAGCAAAGTAGGTGATCCAGATTGGGGCACGAGGTGAGCAATGGAGGGGCATCAATGCCAAATGCATCACAAGTGGATTTGGCATGTGTTTTGGCCTACATAGTGGAGGGCCGTTATAGTCCACTTTTGTACTACCTCGTATTTAGTGTAAAATTTTGACCATATATTTACCTAAGAAAATGCCAATGCATGTCACAAAAAATGATACCATTTGAAATTATGTTCAAATACGAATCCAATGATATAATTTTTAGTGACATGCATTAACATTTTGTTAGTTAAATCTATGGTCAAATTTTGATACTACAAAATAGGAAGAGTAAACCAGGACAGAGGTAGTACTTGCTCTTAGGGTAACCATAGAGTTACTAGTCTAAGTTACTTTCCACTATGACTAGCCTAGGCTACTATAGTAGTACAACAAAAAAAGGATGCAGGTGATCACGTGAGAAAAAAAATACTAAAAACATTTCTTTCTGTGCAGTGCGTAGATGTAGTTTTGAACACTACACTTGTCATCGTAATTTGGGAAAATTACGAAAAAATTGAGCTACGTCGTGATTACCGTTTAGTAATAGGAAAGAAGTTTCACATCAATGATGTAGGGAATCCAACAACTTGATCCAGATTGGGGCCGATAGATTTTATTGCCAAGATCTTCACTGTGCGCATAGACTGGGTCAAGCTTGTGGGAATCATTTTCTCGAAGACAGTCATAAATACATCAAGAAGAAATTTGAAAATGTGAATTTCAAGAAGACGGAGAATAAGATGAGTGTTGTACGTGAACGATTACGGATCCAATAAAGAGTTCGGAGAATTTGGCAGACGAGTACACCAACGCTGTCAATTTCGGCGCATCAATGACCCTGATTCTTGTTTGACCTTCTAGATCAGATACAAGCAATATCTCAAGGAAAGGCGCATTCTCAATGACCATAATGTGGAACAGTTGGAGTGATCTCTTCCCAATTAATGTCTTGTTGCAGGGCCAGCAAGACATATAAATCCATCAGAGATTCATCGAGGCGATGTGGAGGCTAAGGAACCCGTGGATCTGCTCAAGACGAAGGTACTCGAGCGCAATACAGCTGTAGAGCAGGCGCTCCAAAGCATTCTTTGAGATGCCAACGTCGAAGAGGTTGAGCTGCTTGAGTTGAGGGAGAAGAATGGCGGACGCGACATTAATCTGGGGAAGATAGCAGGAGCTGAAGCTGGCGTGGCGCAGCGTTAGCGTGAAGCGGAGCACAGATGGCGGCAGTGAGCGACATCGTCCAGCTTCAAAGCTGAGCTCCTCGAGCTGATCTAGGGTGGGGGATAAGAACCACTCATCGAACTTGGCTTGGACCTTGTAGTTGGTACTGAACATGCGGATGTCAAGGCGTCTGGCTGGCCCAGGGTGCGATGAAAGGATCTTGTAGACTGCGGCCATGCATTTGCAATCCCCGTCACAGAGGCAGCTGTCGACGGTGAGGTTGAGGGGGACGCGGTGCCAGAGGGGGCGCCACCGCCGGGAGAGCAGGGCGGTCCGCATGGCAAATTTGGTGGGGAGGAGGCCGATGATGACGAGTAGCATGCCGTCGGGGAGGCTGCTGATGAAGTCCAGGCTTGCCGGATGCGGTTTTGGCTCGAGCCGCTGATACGTCTCCAACGTATCTATAATTTTTTATTGTTCCATGCTATTATATTATCTGTTTTGGATGTTTAATGGGTTTTAATATACCTTTTTATATTATTTTTGGGACTAACCTATTAACCAAAGGCCCAGTGCAAATTGCTGTTTTTTTGCCTATTTCCGTGTTTCGCAGAAAAGGAATATCAAACGGAATCAAACTGAATGAAACCTTCGCGAGGATCTTTTTTGGAACAAACGCAATCCAGGAGACTTGGAGTGGAGGTCAAGGAAGCCACGAGGCGGCCACGAGGTAGGAGGGCGTGCCCAGGGGGGTAGGCGCGCCCCCCACCCTCGTGGGCCCCTCGCAGCTCCACCGACCTACTTCTTTCGCCTATATATACTCTTATACCCTGAAAACATCAGGGAGAGCCACGAAACCACTTTTCCACCGCCGCAACCTTCTGTACCCATGAAATCCCATCTTGGGGCCTTTTCCGGTGATCTGCCGGAGGGGGATTCGATCATGGAGGGCTTCTACATCAACACCATAGCCTCTCCGATGATGTGTGAGTAGTTTACCACAGACCTTCGGGTCCATAGTTATTAGCTCGATGGCTTCTTCTCTCTCTTTGGATCCCAATACAAAGTTCTCCTCGATCTTCTTGGAGATCTATTCGATGTAATACTTTTTGCGGTGTGTTTGCCGAGATCCGATGAATTGTGGGTTTATGAACTTGATTATCTATGAATATTATTTGATTCTTCTCTGAATTCTTATATGCATGATTTGATATCTTTGCAAGTCTCTTTGAATTATCGGTTTAGTTTGGCCTACTAGATTGATCTTTCTTGCAATGGGAGAAGTGCTTAGCTTTGGGTTCAATCTTGCGGTGTCCTTTCCAAGTGACAGCAGGGGCAGCAAGGCACATATTGTATTATTGCCATCGAGGATAAAAAGATGGGGTTTATATCATATTGCTTGAGTTTATCCCTCTACATCATGTCATCTTGCCTAATGCGTTACTCCATTCTTATGAACTTAATACTCTAGATGCATGCTGTATAGAGGTCGATGTGTGGAGTAATAGTAGTAGATGCAGAATCGTTTCGGTCTACTTGACACGGACGTGATGCCTATATTTATGATCATTGCCTTAGATATCATCATAACTGTGCACTATTCTATCAATTGCCTTGCAGTAATTTGTTCACCCACCATAATACATGCTATCTTGAGAGAAGCCACTAGTGAAACCTATGGCCCCGGGTCTACTTTACATCATATAAGTTTCCAATCTAAAATTCTAGTTTACTATTTATTTTGCAATCTTTATTTTCCAATCTATACAACAAAAATACCAAAAATATTTATCTTATTATTTTTATCAGATCTCACTTTTGCAAGTGGCCGTGAAGGGATTGACAACCCCTTTATCGCGTTGGTTGAAAGGTTCTTATTTGTTTGTGCTGGTACTAGGCGATTTGTGTGTAGTCTCCTACTGGATTGATACCTTGGTTCTCAAAAACTAAGAGAAATACTTACACTACTTTGCTACATCACCCTTTCCTCTTCAAGGGAAAACCAACGCATGCTCAAGAGGTAGCAAGAAGGATTTCTGGCGCCGTTGCCGGGGAGATCTACGCACAAGTCAATACATACCAAGTTCCCATCACAAACTCTTATCCCTCGCATTACATTATTTGCCATTTGCCTCTCGTTTTCCTCTTGCCCACTTCACCTTTGCCTTTTCTTTGCCTTCTTCCCTTATGTCTTTATTCTTGTGTTTCCATGTGCCTTCTATTTGCTTGCATCTTTGCTTGCTAAAAATCTATTGATATGGATCCACTTAAAGTGTTCTACTTGGATCATCTTTGATCTATATGTGCTCGTGCTGAAACCCCAACTAGTTTAGTTGAGGGAAAATCTTTAGATGAGCATGCTCATTTTGTGCGTCATCGTTTGTCTGAAAAGGGGAAGCTCTTATGGTATCAAATAAATAGTTCGCTATGCTATGCTTGGAATCTTTGTGAAACTTATGACTTTACTTGTTGCTCTAAGAACCCTAAAAAATGCCTTCCCTACCTATGTGAGTTTAATGATAATGAAATCTTATCTTCTTATGCAAAGGGTGTTTATAGTTACTATCATATCGAACAAAATGAAGAATTCGTTGTTTTTAAGGGCGCTCACTGTTCGGCGACGGGGACGGCTCACCGGGGAAGAAGACGGAGGGGGCAAGGGCTCTAGAGAGATGGCGATGACGCGGGGAACACGCTGGACATGGTCGGGTGATGAGTGGACGAGTGCACAGACGGGGAGGAAGAGGCCGAAGCATCAGAGCACGTTTGCTACATCCAGAGCGCGTGCACGGGCAAAAATACACGCGGTCACCACGCGACATGTCACGGGGAGGACACAATGGGCTGGCAAAACTTGTCTGGGGGCTAGTCCTTGATCCCCAAGGCATCCTAGAGGTTAAATATAACGGGAAGGAGCCAAGGAGAGGAGTGTGGCATCGCTACAAGTTTGCTGTATCAGTTTTGGATGAGCACTGGTGGTCAACAGGGAGCTGATTGAGTCAAATGGAGTTGTCTGGGGTGTTTAACTATGGGAGGGCTATGATCCTGGTGGTTTTGGAGGCAAAAAGATCAAAGCTTAATATAGTTGCTTTGCAACTGACCAAAAGGGTCCAGAATCAAGATCATGATAATGCTCTCACATGGGGTATCCACTTGAGCTCAACTTGGGCAAGGCTGAGTTATTTGGTCATATGAAGATGCTGCAAAAGGTTTCATACCAATTGGATAAACCAAAATGGTACTTGATTCACAAGCATTTCCACTGACCAGAAACTTGCAAAAATTCTAGAGGAAAATTGGCTAGATGGAATATGCCCAAATTGGGTGGAGATAGGTTATATGGATAAGAGAAGGCCTAGGAAAATTTACAGCCATAATGGAGCAAGATAAAATATACTTGCTTCATTAACTGAAAATTTGGACAGAACCAAAGAATTAATGCTCAGCTCACATGTATGCATTGCATGAGGTCAAATCTTGTGGAGAGCTTTTATTTGATGATATGACACACCATGCAAAAATTCAACTCAATTGGATTAACCTAGCTAGTACTTCCTTCACAACCAATTCTCTCAGACAGGAATTTTGAAAAATTGCTCAGGAATATTTACTAGGCAAATTAAGTTGAAATTTGTCATGAGGCAATTATTTGGACAGGAAAAGGTGTCCAAAAGGTTTGGGGTAAATTGGGCAAAGATAAATGGCACTTGCTTCACAATCTGCCATTCAGGACAGAACGGGAAAATAATTATTTGAGGATGATGGGAAACATGGCCAATGAAATATTTTGCCATATTTGAGAAATATATGACCCAAACAATTTATGAGAATTATTTGGGAATTTTAGGAGTGATGGAAATATAGGTTGCTTCACAACCTACGGCAAATTGAGTTATTCCTTTAATAGAAAAAGGAAATATTCCCAATGAAAAAAAGACTATTGAGATTTGGGCTAGGATGAAAATGGAAAGGTCTAGGGAAGGATTTGGCAAGCCACTCTGGAAGCAAAGAAGAGTTCTTCTTCTTCAGTTTCCAGACCACATAGCCACGGAAAAAGAAATCTCAGGCAAAAACCTCAGAAAATCAAAAGAAAAAGCAAGGGCCAAAAATCAGGCTGTTACAAACCTTACCCCCTTAAAGAAATCTCGTCCTCGAGATTTGGTTGCTCAGGGAACAAGTATGAATATACTGACTTAAGGAAACTGTTTCCAACTCGGGGCTCCTTTTTCCTTTATTGTTGTTCCCACTAAATTTTTACCTGACTGGCTCTGGGTGGTCTGATTCACTATATCCATATTCTGACATATCTTACCTGGCTTGTTCATGCTTATACTGGCTCCATTTATTTTCATATCCGCTGACTTAGCTGAGATTCCATGACTGAAATATGTGTCTGTCTCCCAAATCCGAGAGTGATTTCCGATGGGTGTGTCATCCAGCACTGACAACCTTTCATGAAGTTGTGGCCACATTTTCCTGGTGAACACCCAAGCTCTGACTCCTTCCATTGGGTTTCTTCACTGAATGCAGGTCCTTTGGGTTCCACATTGTGAGTTGAGGCATAACCGTTTCCTGACAGATTCTGACCCATCACAGAAGTTTCTGAATCATCTTAACTGGCTCCACCTTCTGGAGTATCATATCTGTTCCACATATTTGACTGTCGCTTGCCGGGTCCAGCATGAAGGGGTACGATCTTACATGATAATATCCGCAGACTCGACTGACGGTGGTTCTGGCAGAAGAATTTGGCTCATGACAGGCTATCCTTTGATAATCCTCATAAGTGAGGGCACATGCCTCAAGACTGTTACTCGACATCCTGATTATTCATTCTGTCAGCATATCCATGGGGATAGTAGGTTGTGCGATGCTTTACCACAGTTGCTGGAGTCAGACTATTGATTTAACCTTTGGTCTGACTTCGCAGATTCGGATATTTGATACTGACAAATCTGAGCAGATATTGTTAACTGAGCGGGTTGTCTGGATATGAAGCCCTTACCAAAATTGAGCAGACCCACCTTAGGTGAATACCCATTGTGATCCATACTGACTCAGACTGTCCGGGTATCTGCACCATGTGGGTCTTGCAACCATTTTCATACCTGCATCACCGGTCTTGCTACTCCATTACTGTTTTTCTTGTCTGGATCCTTGGCTGAAAGAGCTCGATCATATTGCTTCTTCGTGTGACCATGGATTCTGCCGGGTGCAATATTCGGACATGCATACTCTTATCCTCATTTCCTGACATGGTAGCATTATCCAAATTGCCGGTTCATCACCTCTCAAGTTCTGACCGTAGGAAAAAGATCATCCGAACCCTTGCAAGAAATCGGCAAATAAATCAGTAGCCACCAGAACGGTCTTTACAACTCAGATCTGGGACATTACCGAGATAACTCAACCACGGCTCAGGACGGCTGAAAAGCAGCTCAGAACATGAGACCGGGTCGATAAGAAGAAAGTGGCTGCTCCCTAAAATAGCCAAAAGCAGTTATAGGGCTACTGTCACAAAGAGAAACTCAACAGCTGTATGAGATGGCCGAAAAGCAGCTCAGAACTCATGACAGTCATTGAAGAGAGAAATAAAAATCGGCATCCACCCCGGATAGCTAAAAACGGCTCAGATCACATGCGTCGTGCCGTTACTGGAGAAAGAAGACAAGGGCTCATCAGGATCATCTTCCAGGTTCACAGGTACTTGTACTGAGCTCATTCCTTTGTCACACTGTGGTGTATAGCAGGCTTCCTTCTTTTAACAATCCTCATGTGCCTGTCAAATCTGCTTTCGAGTGACTTGCAAGACCTTGGTGGTATGCTGACCGCTTATATATGAAAATCTGATTCCCGAGGCAGACTTGCTTTCTGACTGAACTGTTGCAGATCTGATTCTTGAGATGTACTGCCATATACTGTCAATCTTGCACATAGCTTATCTTCATGATCATTTCTGCTATGAAGTGTGCACAATGAGGCAAACCTGATTATCCGTATCACGATCAGATATCCCCAGATCTCAATGAAGTCGGCTAAGAATTCCATACTGATGCAAACTTGATACTGACAGTCCATCCAGCATTTCCTTTGCATTCAGACAAGATATTCCAATTTCACTGCAGTCTACTGATAATTCCATTCTGTTTAGCTGAGTTTCCAAATATTTGAACTCCTTGCTGATTCTTCGGGTCCGGTGTCGGTTGACGAGCAACTTTAATAAGGGGAAAATTTTGTAACACCGAAGGCCCAAAGAAAGAAACAAAAGAAACGACGAAAACAAAAGCACTCAAGCATACTAATAACATAAAGCAATCAGCACATATTACTACTACTCACACAATAATATGCATGCACACCTAAGCACACAATTGTTGCTGAAGCTCGGGTAATACGGTCTAATATGCTGTGGTGGTGTGCACGAAAGTGAGTCTGTGTGTGGAAAGAGTTGGCGTAACCAAGGCTACACCAAGCGCTGGCTGAACACCAGTTGGATCTGGATATATATGGAGGCGAGGACGGACTTGGTGATCATGTAGCGAGGCACACGGACATGACTATCTCATCATCAAGCGTACGAAGGGAATCGTACCCATCCAAAGAATGAAATGACAAGGCAAGATAATAGTGGAAGACTGGGTTTAATGGCATTGCCCTTTTCTGATAATAAATATCAGCAAGGGTTGCCAAAGGAACGAGATGGAGGGCCTGGATGATGATGTGGTCCCATCATACCGAAGAGCACGTATGCAAAGAAGGAGGGTGCAGGTAGTGGATCGAAACCGATGCCATCTACACTCTCAAGATTAACTGTTAGTGACAAGATAATAATCTATATGCATGCTATGCAACAAACAAATGCAGCAATCAAGTGCAACAAACCAACGGGGCTCTATACTACCGCATTCTAACGTTCGCGTGGGCTAGGGCATCCTATAGCCAGACCTGCTCTGATACCAAAAATGTGGCACCCCGGCTCAGAGAAACCGGAATGCCCCATATTCCAGCCCAGAGATCGAGGAGAAGTCTTCTGGAATACGACACTGCTTAGCATAGAACAAATCAGCTCTTTACTGCACGCTATATTGGGTGCAAGGGGATTACATCGGCACGGCGACACTACGCCTGCCACGGTTGCTCTATGCAAACAGCAGAACAACTTGACGCAGCGGAATGACCACTGGCAGCGGGACAACAACGGCGGTGGTGAACTCCACTCCGCAGGGACTCTGGCTGGAACGCTTATCCTAGCTCGCAAACAAGGATTCCACGGCAAACAAGCAATCCTATCCGGCATGACCTGCAAACTGGCATGACACGCCAGGTCAGTACATTGAATGTACTTGCAAGCTCACAACAACCAAAGCAATCAAGACAAGCAATAGCATGGCAATTACAGATTATTAAGCAATGATGAACACGATACTATCAGAACAACATGGCATGTACAACATGATACAGCTAGAACAATACGAGCACGGCATAAACATATGAACATGATGAGACTAGCATGCAACATGATGAAACTATCATTCACCAACTTACTCTGCTCGGGTTACCTCGTAACCATCACCTGCACAAACTTACCATCACCGACATCACACGATTATCTTAGGATCCAATCAAGCTTGGTATTAACAATACCTTAGTAATCATTTATGATCACAAGGAGCTTGACTTTTACCCTTGACTCTCGCGTAACATCCCAAATATCCAACAAGTTGGTACTCACGATACCACAGTGATCCTCTCACGATCACATAAATATGAACCAACTTCTTTCGTCATCAAACCGGGGTTGTTATTAAGCACATCATTATTATTACTGTTGACCCATAGTGTGACCGACATGAACTGGGCCCATATCAGCGGGCGCGGTTATCGATAGATTTAACACACACACACTCTGCAGAGGTTAGCACACTGTACCCACACCACGGAACCCATGTCCTCGCACTCCCATTCAGGTGGACCAACGGCGTTCTGACAAAACCATCCTACTGCCATGACACTCTCTCTCCACTCCGACCAACTCCCCTTTGGGCTAAGTCCTCGGTGGCCCCGTGCCTACCAAAGGCACCAACGGCCACCATCATGGCAAAACGGTCCCAAACGGGGACAAGGATCCTTACAAAAACAACGGGCACACAAGGCTTATGCCGTCATACCTGGCCAAGGTAGCGCCCGCGCATAACCTTCCCTCGCGGGAGGCACCGGCGAGAGGCATGACAATAGACCCAGTTAGGACACCCCCATAAGGTAAGTGTGGTTGCACTGGTCAGCTCGATATGGTGGCACCATGACTCAGCCAACAGTTGTTCAAGTTCAATTTAATCCGGTTAAACTTGAATGCAATATGCCGAGTCATGATAAAAATAACATGGTGTAGCTACAATGCATGAACATGATATTAACATAAGCATGGGGGTGCAGCCCAACCAACGAGCATAACAACAACATTTAACCATTTATCCAGATGAGCATGGCATACTGACGAGCATGGATATCACAACTAGAATACTACTCATAGCATAACATGACCACTAGCATCAACAATAAATACCATGCAATAACATAACGATAAAACTACCATACAAGCATTTAACCAACTGGGTGCAAAAGAACATGCATAACAACGGTACTCGGAACAAACGATAGTCATGCACCGAAGACCATCACCAACATGTACTACTACCAAGCATTGCCAATATTAAAGTAATACTAGCATGAAGAAAATAATAACAGAGTGCATGAAAACATAGCATGACGGTAAACACCGATCCATAAGCATAACCGAAATACCGACCGCAGTAGCAAAAAAAATAGACAGTTATTAAAAATTCAGGTTCAAAACCAATGCTTCTGCATGGCTATCATGCAAATGGTGGTTGTGGCTTGCCTGGGGATGAAGAAGGCTCCGGGGAGAAGTGCGGTGAAGCCGCAGAAATATTCGCCGGAAAAGATTCTCTCTCGGAGGGGGCTGATTAGGTGCAAGGGCAAAATTGTCATTTCTAGTATGTCAAACCATAGTGAAAATGGTACCAAAAGTTTGGGCTCGAAGAGACGAAGAAGTAGGCGTTGGATTCACCTCAATCGGAGTTACGTTTGCGGAGATATGAGGTGTAGAAGATCAGGGACTTTTTTGTAAAAATAATATTCACAGCCGGGTCCCTGAGTGGATAAGACAAAGGCGCAAAATTAGAAATACGCTTTCTGACTAAGAAAACGTATTCTGGGCTGAAACAGAGAGGGATACGCTTTCAATAAAAGAAAACGTACTCCGGCTGAAGGAGATGGAAAATACGCTTTCTGAAAGCGTAAACGTACTCGAGCTGAAGCAGAGGGAAAATACACTTTCCCGGAGCAAAAACGTACTCCAGGATTGACGCTTCCACTTGCCACGCGGGCAGAGGCGGGGTCAACGGCCGTGCGACTGACCGATGGGGACGGGGGCGACGCGGGGCCCGCCTGGCCAGGGGAGAAGAGTCAACGCCGACGTCTTCGTCTCCCTCGCGCGCTCGCCCACGCGGGACAGAGACCAGGGCCGGCGCCGGTGGCCGTTCGGGTGGCTCCGGCCACCGTTCGTGGCACCCGGACCACCTACGTGACCGGGAGAACACCGCGCACCCATCCTGACGCAGAACGAATGCCGAGGAGGGGCGGAACGGCGGCACACCACGGAGGCAGAGGGCAACGGCGGCGGCCAATCTTTGGGACACGCGGCCATCAGTACTCCGGCGCCAAACTGAGGGGTTGGGGAGATGCGCCGGGGTCTGGGTGGACTACTGGTGGTGGAAGGAGGGAGGGAAGAGCTCGACTGCGAGCGAATTTAGGCGAAAGAGTCCGGCGGCCATGGTGGCGATGGTGGACACAGAGAGCTCCTCGAGCTCGTTCCGGTGGTCGGGGGGGCAGCTAGGAGTGCGTGAGGATGATTGGTGAAGAGAACCGCGCTTGGGGTTGCCTTATATAGGCAGAGGGGGAGGAGGCCGAGCGTGTGTCGCCGCGGACACGTGGCTGGCACCACGGACGCGTGGCCGGCGTCGCGGACGTGTGTGCTCGTGCATGGGCTCGAAGGTAGATGACGGGGAAGGCACAGGGGAGAGCTCACGGGGCAGAGGCAGCCAAGGGAGCACAGGGAGGAAGCGGCCGAGGCGCGGACAGAGCCGGTCGACTACAACGCTCCAGTGGGCGCTCACTGTTCGGCGACGGGGACGGCTCACCAGGGAAGAAGACGGAGGACACAAGGGCTCCAGAGAGACGGCGACGACGTGGGGAACACGCTGGACATGGTCGGGTGATGAGTGGACGAGTGCACAGACGGGGGGGAAGAGGCCGAAGCGTCAGAGCGCGTTTGCCGCATCTAGAGCGCGTGCACGGGCAAAAATACACGCGGTCACCACGCGACATGTCACGGGGAGGACACAATGGGCTGGCAAAACTTTTCTGGGGGCTAGTCCTTGATCCCCAAGGCATCCCAGAGGTTAAATATAACGGGAAGGAGCCAAGGAGAGTAGTGTGGCATCGCTACAAGTTTGCTGTATCAGTTTTGGATGAGCACTGGTGATCAACAGGGAGCTGATTGGGTCAAATGGAGTTGTCTGGGGTGTTTAACTACGGGAGGGCTATGATCCTGGTGGTTTTGGAGGCAAAAAGATCAAAGCTTAATATAGTTGCTTTGCAACTGACCAAAAGGGTCCAGAATCAAGATCATGATGATGCTCTCACATGGGGTATCCACTTGAGCTCAACTTGGGCAAGGCTGAGTTATTTGGTCATATGAAGATGCTGCAAAAGGTTTCATACCAATTGGATAAACCAAAATGGTACTTGCTTCACAAGCATTTCCACTGACCAGAAACTTGCAAAAATTCTAGAGGAAAATTGGCTAGATGGAATATGCCCAAATTGGGTGGAGATAGGTTATATGGATAAGAGAAGGCCTAGGAAAATTTACAGCCATAATGGAGCAAGATAAAATATACTTGCTTCATAACTGAAAATTTGGACAGAACCAAAGAATTGATGCTCAGCTCACATGGATGCATTGCATGAGCTCAAATCTTGTGGAGAGCTTTAATTTGATGATATGACAGAACGTGCAAAAATTCAACTCAATTGGATTAACCTAGCTAGTACTTCCTTCACAACCAATTCCCTCAGACAGGAATTTTGAAAAATTGCTCAGGAATATTTACTAGGCAAATTATGTTGAAATTTGTCATGAGGCAATTATTTGGACAGGAAAAGGTGTCCAAAAGGTTTGGGGTAAATTGGGCAAAGATAAATGGCACTTGCTTCACAATCTGCCATTCAGGACAGAATAGGAAAAGAATTATTTGAGGATGATGGGAAACATGGCCAATGAAATATTTTGCCATATTTGATAAATATATGACCCAAACAATTTATGAGAATTATATGGGAATTTTAGGAGTCATGGAAATATAGATTGCTTCATAACCTAGGGAAAATTGAGTTATTCCTTTAATAGAAAAAGGAAATATTCCCAATAAAAAGACTATTGGGATTTGGGCTAGGATGAAAATGGAAAGGTCTAGGGAAGGATTTGGGTATGACAAGCCACTCTGGAAGCAAAGAAGAGTTCTTCTTCTTCAGTTTCCAGACCACATAGCCACCGAAAAAGAAATCTCAGGCAAAAACCTCAGAAAATCAAAAGAAAAAGAAAGGGCCAAAAATCAGGCTGTTACACCAAATTTGAAGGGGAACAACTAGTACAAGCTATCTTGATAGAAGTGGTCTTCGTCTGCAAAAGGCTCTGGCGTTTACGCTGCGGTGGGCTCCGCGATGACCTCCGTCCTGCCATCCTGGCGGTCTTGGTCTTGTTGCACCGATGTGGAAACCTTTGCTTGATTCCTCGGGACTCCGCGCCTGCGCTTACCTCCGTAACACCAAAGAGGAAACTGGTACACTGCGCCCGCTGGCGCCCACCGGGCCTTGGTCATCACGGCTCACGTCATATGAACCTCGCGAGGTGCACCTTGCATAGATATCTCCGCTCCTCGGGAACCAGCCTAGTGAGGCCGCCCCCAGGGAGGTCTTGGTGTCGTCCGCCTCGCGAGGTTTGGCCCCTCACGTGGGTCTTGCATGGTTGTTGCTGACGCTGTGCCGTACCGGGCCGTTGACAGAGCAAAGCCGTGGGCCGCAGGCAGGCAAGTCTGGGTACCCCCATTCCCAGAACACCGACAGTAGCCCCCGGGCCCAAGGTGTGCTCAAACTTGGCTTCGAGGCGAAGCCAAAGGGCAAGTGCGGAGCGCCGCGGGCCCTAACCGCCTGCGGCCTCGGTCGATGCGTGGTGATTGATGGGATGTGGGCGCCTCCGCTTCCCCACGCTACCTCGGCAACTGTTTGACTTGATGAGACTCTGCTGCATACAAGGAAAAATCATCATTACATGCGATTGTGGAGGCCGGCGGTTGGCCTCCTCTTGGCTATAAATGGGAGGAGCCACATTGCTCATCTCCTTCTTCTCGCCGCACGCTCTCCCTTCCTCCTCTTTGCCTCGTCGTCTTGCTGCAGCTCCTATGGCGCCGACGAAGAGGTTCTCTGCCGTGGAGAAGGGGAAGGCTAGCCAGGAGGGGCCCGGCTCGCCACCGCCCAAGAGGGGGCGGGGCCGCCCCCACAAGCACGCCACGACCCCTGCTGTGGCTCCTCGGGGGCACGGGAGTACTCCTTCGGGGATCGGCGTCGTCCTTTGTGGCCGCAGCGGTGTTTCCTCTCGAGACGGGAGCCGCCCAGGGCGGTGCAGCCCCTGCGCTGAGGGGAGGCGCGCCGTGGTCGCCCGGCCTCCCCGGCCGCGCTTCCATTCGTCGGAGGTGCTCTCGGAGTTTGTCGTCTGGTCGGAGAGGCCGGCCAGCACCTGGCTCCAGCTGTCGCGCTCCTTTGTCGGTGAGCTGCCGGCCATGGATCTTGACGGCCACTGGCTGCAGGCCGATGGTTGCTGCAGCAAGGCCTCGTGGGCCGCAGTGGAGGTCTCCTCTGCGGGCAATGTAGCTCTGGCCCGCGGCTGGCAGATGTTCGCCCACGCGCGTGGCCTGGGTAGGAGTTGCACCCTCCACTTCAAGTATGACGGCGTCGCGACCCTCTATGTGAGGGTGTTCGAGGAAGATGGTCGTCGTGCAGGGTGTTGTCCCAAAGATAGAGGCGGCAACGATGAGCTTGGCCTTGACGACGGCCGTGAGGACGCTGAGGGGGAGCTTGCTCTTGGTGACGGCCGCGGCTCGTCCAGCGGCGGTGGCTCCTCCTCCAGTGAAAGCACCAGCAGCGGCGGCCACGACCAGCCACCACGTCACCAGGCTCGCTTCGAGGATGGTGGCGGGTCGTCCCGTCACCACGCTCTGGTGAAGCGCGAAGAAGGCTCGGGCTGAGTCCGGGAAGCCCTTGGAGCCAGGCCTTGTGAGCTGCTGCAGTCGCGCATGCCACTTTTGTCTAACCTTTCCTTTCTTCCTGCATTTGACAAAAGTAGGGGGCCCTGCAGGGGCGTGTAATGAACCATGGTATTTATGCTGCTATGTTTATTGTTCTGATGTTGTGCGGCAGTGTTCATGCTCCAAATGGGTATGGTCGGATAACTTAGCTTGATCCACCCGCGGAGTTTCCCTCCTCGCGAGAGCGCACGCTTCATTTCCTGGTGAGGCCCTTCTTCCTGGCGGCTCAAGGGTCATCGACCTCAGGAGGCATCATGAAGTTGTGGGGTTGTTAGAAAAAACTTGGTCGGGTGTCCTATTCTTCCTTGCGCGAGCCCTCAGGCACAAGCCAGTCGTGACTTGGTGCACCGCGTCACAGTTCCCGGGGGTATTGGACTTCAAGAGGGTGCGTAGATCACAAGTTTCCTTGAGGGCGTCTCGCGAGGATAGAACAAGCCGAAGCTCTGAGGGAGTAGGGCTATGGCGAAGTGTGTTTGCGGCGCGGGGCGAGACCGTCGCACGCACACACCTGCCCAGCCCCCGCGCACGAGACGCGCGAGAAAGAGCGACGGGCAACTGCTGCTCCTCCTGAACCAGGGCCAAAGCGCAAAAGAGAAAACGAAGGGGAAAGCCGGCTTGGCAACTGAAAACACGCGAACTCCAAATTTCATTAAAAGGTTGTAAATCAGCTGCAGAAAGCAAACGAACAGCCGCGTCCAGCACCTAGTCTAGTCTTCTCACCAGCGCGGGGCTAAGTGCTGCCACAAGGACGTGGGAGGGAGCCCCCGAGGCTGGAGGGTGGCACTCTGGAGACTCCGGGGCGTGTACAGACCCACTCATTCTTACATGAGAGTGTCATGAGCGGACACCTTCACAGGCACTGGGCCTTGCTTCATGGGTAGAACTTCCGGAGGTGCTAGATGTTCTAGTCGTTCTAGATGGGGATCCCGTCCTGTGTCTCCAGGCGCGCGGCGCCAGGCCTGGAGAAGCGGGTGACCCTAAACGGGCCCTCCCACATGGGTAAAAGCTTATGCAGCCCTTCCCTAGAGAGCATCCGTCATAGGGCGAGATCACCCACCTCAAGCGTCCTGGAGCGGACGTCGCAGTAGTGATACCGCCGCAGCGCCTGCTGGTACCTTGCCGCTCGGAGCGAGGCTTGACGGCGGCGTTCCTCCCCCGGCACGAGATCCATCCCCCGCATATGGCGTCCTGGCGTGCCTCTTCAAACGCAAAGACCCGCGTGGAGCAATGCCTGACGTCATGTGGGAGAACCTCTTCAGCTCCATAGATGAGGAATAATGGAGTTTCGCCAGTCGGCTTGGTCGCAGTGGTGCGGATGGACCACAGCACGGACTGGAGCTCGTCCAGCCAGCCCCTGCCGCAGGCTTCGAGCTTCTTCTTGAAATTCCTTGCTTTGAGGCCCCTCAGGACCTCTATGTTTGCGTGCTTGGCTTGTCCGTTGCTCCTGGGGTGTGCCATTGAGGCGTAGCATATCTGCGTTCCAAGATTAGCACAATATGTTTTGAAAAGGTTGCTGGTGAACTGCGAGCCGTTGTCGATGATGATGCGATTAGGGACTGCGAACCGGCTCATGAGGCCCTTGATGAACTTGACCGCCGAGCCGGCCGGGATGGTACGGACTGGTTCCACCTCCGCCCACTTGGTGAATTTGTCGATGGCGACGTAGAGGTAGCGGTAGCCCCCGGGCGCTCGAGGGAATGGTCCTAAGATGTCTAGCCCCCAGACTGCAAATGGACACGAGAGTGGGATAGTCTGGAGGCCCTAAGCAGGCTGGTGAATTTGCTTGGCATGGAACTGGCAGGCTTCACAGGATCTCACCGGCTCCGTTGCGTCGTTGAGTGCCGTGGGCTAGTAGAATCCGCTGCGGAACGCCTTGCCCACCAAGGTGCGCGATGACGAGTGATATCCGCAGTCCCCACCATGTATGTCGGTTAACAGCTCGCACCCCTGCTCCCTGGAGATGCATCGCAAGGAAACATCGTTTGGTCGTTTTCAGTATAGCTCACCGTCCTGAATGCAGTAGGCTATGGCATGCCGAGCCACGCACTCCACGTCTTCCTCCTTCTACGGCAGGGTTCCCTACAGCAGGTACGGCTTGAATTCTTTGGTCCAGCACCCCTCCCGAGGCTCGAGCGCGAGGAGCAGGCGTGCTCCTGAGGTCGGGCCATAGGCGGGGGCTCCCGAGGTTGGTGGCGGGGGAAGCTCTTCCTGAGGCGGCGGAGGGGCCGCTGAAGGCTTGAAGAGTCGCTCCTCGAATATGCCGAGCTCTTGCGGCTGGCGTTTGGACGCTCTCTTGGCGATATCGTCAGCTTCCTTGTTTGTGCCGGGAGGTACGTGCTGCAGCTGTAGGCCCAAGAATTGTTTCTCCATCCTGCGTACCTATGCCAGGTATGCCTCCATGTGTTCATCCTTCGGATCATACACTTTGTTGGAGAAGTTGACGAGGAGCTGAGAGTCGCCCTTGATGGTGAGGCGCTTCACGCCTAAGGCGGCCGCGGCCTTGAGGCCAGCGATCAAGCCTTCGTACTCCGCGATGTTGTTGGAGACCTTCTCACCACGTTGGAAACAGAGCTGCATGGCGTAGTAGAGCTTGTCGTGGGTGGGCGAGATGAGCACGGCTCCAGCACCCGCGCCCTGACGTGCGAAGGCGCCATCGAAGTACATGACCCAGCCGTTTGGTGCTTCACTTCCTGGTGAAAGGAACCGGTCCTCGCCTGGCTCGGGCCCTGGAGCATCGGTCCACTCCGCCATGAAGTCGGCGAGCGCGGCACCCTTGATGACCCTGGTGGTCCTGAATTCTAACTGGAATGCCTGTAGTTCGATTTTCCATTCGGCGACCCTTCCCGCAGCATTGGGGCTCCGGAGCACCCTCTCCAATGGGTAAGCTGAGACGACCTTAATGGGTTACCTTGGAAGTAGTGGCGCAGCTTGCGCGAGGCAACGAGGAGCGCGAGCAGAAGGGGGGGGGGGGGGGGGGGGGGGGGGGGGGGGGGGGGGGGGGGGGGGGGGGGGGGGGGGGGGGGGGGGGGGGGGGGGGGGGGGGGGGGGGGGGGGGGGGGGGGGGGGGGGGGGGGGGGGGGGGGGGGGGGGGGGGGGGGGGGGGGGGGGGGGGGGGGGGGGGGGGGGGGGGGGGGGGGGGGGGGGGGGGGGGGGGGGGGGGGGGGGGGGGGGGGGGGGGGGGGGGGGGGGGGGGGGGGGGGGGGGGGGGGGGGGGGGGGGGGGGGGGGGGGGGGGGGGGGGGGGGGGGGGGGGGGGGGGGGGGGGGGGGGGGGGGGGGGGGGGGGGGGGGGGGGGGGGGGGGGGGGGGGGGGGGGGGGGGGGGGGGGGGGGGGGGGGGGGGGGGGGGGGGGGGGGGGGGGGGGGGGGGGGGGGGGGGGGGGGGGGGGGGGGGGGGGGGGGGGGGGGGGGGGGGGGGGGGGGGGGGGGGGGGGGGGGGGGGGGGGGGGGGGGGGGGGGGGGGGGGGGGGGGGGGGGGGGGGGGGGGGGGGGGGGGGGGGGGGGGGGGGGGGGGGGGGGGGGGGGGGGGGGGGGGGGGGGGGGGGGGGGGGGGGGGGGGGGGGGGGGGGGGGGGGGGGGGGGGGGGGGGGGGGGGGGGGGGGGGGGGGGGGGGGGGGGGGGGGGGGGGGGGGGGGGGGGGGGGGGGGGGGGGGGGGGGGGGGGGGGGGGGGGGGGGGGGGGGGGGGGGGGGGGGGGGGGGGGGGGGGGGGGGGGGGGGGGGGGGGGGGGGGGGGGGGGGGGGGGGGGGGGGGGGGGGGGGGGGGGGGGGGGGGGGGGGGGGGGGGGGGGGGGGGGGGGGGGGGGGGGGGGGGGGGGGGGGGGGGGGGGGGGGGGGGGGGGGGGGGGGGGGGGGGGGGGGGGGGGGGGGGGGGGGGGGGGGGGGGGGGGGGGGGGGGGGGGGGGGGGGGGGGGGGGGGGGGGGGGGGGGGGGGGGGGGGGGGGGGGGGGGGGGGGGGGGGGGGGGGGGGGGGGGGGGGGGGGGGGGGGGGGGGGGGGGGGGGGGGGGGGGGGGGGGGGGGGGGGGGGGGGGGGGGGGGGGGGGGGGGGGGGGGGGGGGGGGGGGGGGGGGGGGGGGGGGGGGGGGGGGGGGGGGGGGGGGGGGGGGGGGGGGGGGGGGGGGGGGGGGGGGGGGGGGGGGGGGGGGGGGGGGGGGGGGGGGGGGGGGGGGGGGGGGGGAAACCTATGTGGGCGATGGCGAAGTCGATTAGCTCAGTGCAGTAGTTGTCGCGTGTGCCGAAGGTCACGAGGAGACGGAACTTCCCAGGGGGTTGGAGGGGTTGCCGCCGACCCCGAAGAAAGGCTTGCTAGGGCGGAGCCGCTCAAGTGGTACATGGAGGAGGCTGAAAGCCTTCGTGGAGAGCACGTTGAGGCCGGCGCCGTTGTCGATGAGGGTCTTGGTGACGGCTACACCTTGGTCTGGGTGAGGTCGGTGCCTATGGTAAAGGTAGCGCCATAGGCCCTGTCTACGTCAACCGGTATCTGCTTCATCTTGGCTTGACCTTGAGTGAACAACTGCTTCTTCTTGGTCGGCACAGCCACCTTGGCTCTGGGCACGGCCTTGTCGGCTGGGCAAGCTGCCGCCGTGGCCCTGTAGGCTAGCTTGAGGGCCGTCACAGCTTCCTTGGTGTCTCCGGCCAGGGTGAGGACGCCCTTGCTTCCTGGCATCTTCATGAGATTGTAGGTAGGATGGGTTGCTACCATGAACTGGGCGAGCACCGGGTACCCGAGGATGGCATTGTACGGCAAACCTATGTGGGCGATGGCGAAGTCGATTAGCTCAGTGCAGGGGGGGGGGGGGGGGGGGGGGGGGGGGGGGGGGGGGGGGGGGGGGGGGGGGGGGGGGGGGGGGGGGGGGGGGGGGGGGGGGGGGGGGGGGGGGGGGGGGGGGGGGGGGGGGGGGGGGGGGGGGGGGGGGGGGGGGGGGGGGGGGGGGGGGGGGGGGGGGGGGGGGGGGGGGGGGGGGGGGGGGGGGGGGGGGGGGGGGGGGGGGGGGGGGGGGGGGGGGGGGGGGGGGGGGGGGGGGGGGGGGGGGGGGGGGGGGGGGGGGGGGGGGGGGGGGGGGGGGGGGGGGGGGGGGGGGGGTCAAGAAGAATGTCAGGAAGCAAGCTTTGGAACGGCAGGAGTTCATCATCGAAGAGATCAGGAAGTTGGAGGCGGCAGGCTTGGTCAGAGGAGTGCTCCACCCCACGTGGTTGGCCAATCCAGTGGTGGTGCGTAAGGCAAATAGGAAGTGGAGGATGTGTATTGATTACACAGACATCAATAAGGCGTGTCCAAAGGATCCTTTCCCTTTGCCACACATTGAACAGATAGTGGACTCCACTGCCGGGTGTGACTTGCTGTCATTCCTTGATGACTATTCAGGATACCACCAGATCTTCATGATGAAGGAAGACGAAGAAAAGACCGCGTTCATCACCCCATGTGGTATGTACTGTTTTGTACGAATGCCTTTCGGGTTGAAAAGCGCTGGTTCAACGTTTGCCCGAGCGGTCCAAATTGGTTTTGAACCCCAGCTACATAGAAATATGGAAGCTTATATGGATGATATAGTGGTCAAAACCAAGGACAGGGCCACGCTCATGCAAGATCTAGAAGAAACATTTGCAAATCTGCGCAAGATCAACCTCAAGCTCAACCCAGAGAAGTGCGTGTTCGGTATCCCACCCGGCAAGCTTCTTGGGTTCTTTGTGTCTCAACGCGGGATCGAAGCAAATCCTGACAAGATCAAAGCAATTGAGCAGATTGAGGCACCAAGATGGGTCAAAGACGTCCGTAGGCTCGCCGGCTGCGTTGCTGCCCTGAGTAGGTTCATCTCCAAATCTGCTGAGTGTGCCCTCCCCTTTTTCAAAGTTTTGAAAAAGGCGGGTCCAATGAAATGGACTCCGGAGGCAGAGGCAGCGCTGCAAGATGTGAAGAGGTACCTCTCCTCAACGCCAATACTAGTTGCGCCTAAGCCACAGGAGCCGTTGCTGCTATATCTAGCAGCGACGAATCAAGTGGTCAGTGCTGTGCTAGTGGCACAGAGGGAAATTGAGGAACAAGCAGCAGTAGCAGCGGAGCCATCGGATGATGGGCCGGGGCTCTCCCCGGCAGGGCCTGACGCCGGCAAGGCGGAACCCCCGGCAAGCCCCGGTCCCGGCAAGACAGAGCCGACGCAGATGGGCGAAGTCGAATAGAAGAAGAAGGTGGTGCAGCACCCAGTTTATTTTGTCAGTTCCCTCTTACAGGGGGCTAGATCGAGATATTCTGGTATGCAGAAGCTGCTTTTCGGCCTCCTTATGGCCTCGAGAAAGCTGCACCACTATTTCCAAGCACATGAGATCACTGTCGTCACCCGCCTCCCTTTGCAATGAATCTTGCACAACCCGGATGCAACTGGGAGGATTGTGGAGTGGGCGTTGGAGCTGTCAAGCTTTAGCCTCAAGTTTGAAAGCACTTCGACAATCAAGAGCCGAGCCTTGGCAGAGTTCATAGCAGAATGGACATCAACGCCCGACGAAGAGGCTCAAGAAACCACCCTTCCCGGCAAGGAGACGAGCCATGATTGGGTTATGTACTTTGATGAGGCTTTCTCGCTGCAAGGTGCTGGTGCTGGCTCGTCGCGCCCACCGGAGAGCGCCTCAAGTACGTAGTCCAGATGCACTTTCCTCAGGAAAAGTCAACGAATAACACGGCAGAGTACGAGGGATTACTTGCCGGTCTCAGGATCGCGGCAGACCTTGGAATCAGGAAGCTCATCATCATAGGTGATTCACAGCTCGTCGTCAAGCAAGTTAACAAGGATTACCAGAGCCCACTGATGGAGGCCTATGTGGATGAAGTGAGGAAGCTGGAAGAGCGTTTTGCCGGTCTGCAAGCAGAGCATGTTCCCCGAGCAGAGAACAGCATTGCCGACAACCTGTCGAAGCGCGCTGCCCTCAAGTTGCCTGTGGAACCAGGTACCTTTGTGCTTTGATTAACTCAGCCATCCGTTGAACCGTCAGCAGGGTAAAACAAGCGAAGGAAGGCAGACCCCGGCAAGTACTTTCCCGCCGAGCTCCCAGGAGCCACCGACAAGGACGTTGCCGGATGCCCCAAGCTTGCCGGAGAGCAGCAAACTCCGGCAGGGCCTCAAGCCCTGACCGTAGAGGTGGCTGCCCTTACGGCCAGAGATGAGCCTTTGCTCCTCGCCGTTGAGCCCCAGGCTCTGGCATGGGCACAGCACACCGTCCATTTCCTCCAAACAGGGGAGCTCCCTGAGGAGCAGGAAGAGGCAGAGAAAGTAGCCCGTCGGTCCAGCATGTACCAATTTGTGGATGATGCCCTATACAGAAGGAGACCGAACGGCGTGAAATTGAAGTGCATCCCTCGGGAGGATGGACTGAGGCTGTTGGCAGAGATACATGGAGGCACGTGTGGCTCCCACATAGGGGGGGGGGGGGGGGGGGGGGGGGGGGGGGGGGGGGGGGGGGGGGGGGGGGGGGGGGGGGGGGGGTCTTCAACGTGTTGTAGGCGTAATGTGATGCCGCCATAAACTTGGCCAGCGTTGGGCGGCCAAGGATCCCATTGTAGGGCAAGGGGATCTCGGCGACATCAAAAATGATCTTCTCCGTCCTATAGTTCAGCTCGCCCCCGAATGTAACGGGTAACATGATTTTACCTTTTTGCTGACTCCTCCCCGGGTTGACCCCTTGAAACATGCCCGTCTCCTCGAGGTCTCCATCGGGGATTTGCAGCCTCTTGATCATGGCAGGCGAGATCAGGTTCAGTCCTGCCCCACCATCAACTAGCACTCTTGTTACCTTGAGGTTGCGTATTGTTGGTGAAACCAACAACGGCAAACACCCGACCGTAGTTGTGCGATCAGGGTGGTCCTCGGTGTCAAAAATGATAGGGGTGCTGGACCACTTCAGTGGCTTCTGGGCATCAAACGATGGCTCTGCCGCAGTGATCTCACGCGCCCACTGCTTTAGTTGGCGGTGAGAGGTGTGCAGCGAGGCACCACCGTTGATGCACATGGCCTCCGTAGCTTTATGGAACTCGTGCTCACCGGACTCGTCGTCCTCATCATGATCATCATCTTCCTCCTTCTTGTCACGGCCCCGAGCGGGCCTCTCTTGTTGATTATCTTTGCCGCGGCGACCTCCTTGTCCACCATGCTTCTTGCCCGACCCCTCAGCACCATCCTGACCCTTCTCCTTGTCCCGCCTTTCATATTCAGCTTTCTGCTTTTCTGCAAGCAGCTCAACCTGTCGGCAGTTCGGGAGGTCATGGCCCTTGGTGCGATGGATCTTGCAGTACTGCTTGTCGGAGCCTCCTGGCTTGTCGGCAGCTGCCAGGGCCCGGCAGGCGGCGCACCCGGCAACTTCCTTGCCGGGGTCGTCTGCCTTGGCCTTCTTGGCGGCGCCGGGGTCGCCGGATCCCTCAACGGCAAGAACGGTCTTGCCTTTACGCTTCCTGTTGCGGCGTCGGCCCTTCTTCATCGGGGCGACGGCGTCTTCGTCCGTGGAGTCGGTTTCCGCGCCGGCGTCCTCGCCGGGGTACTTCCTTCCTTCCTCAGCCCGAGCACATCTATCAGCCAGAACATAAAGTTTGGCTACATCCTTAACCTTGTTCATCGCTAGCTCTTCACGCATCTTGCGGTTGCGTACATTCTGATGGAATGCACTGATGACAGCGGCGGGGTGAACATCTGGGATGGTGTACTGCACACGGCTGAACCTTTGTATGTATTTGCGCAGGGTCTCGCCGTCCTTCTAGGGGATGACATGCAAGTCACTTGCCTGGCCAGGAGCTTGGTGGCCTCCGGTAAAGGCGCCAACAAACTCGTGGCACAGATCCGACCAAGAAGAGGTGGAAACCACTGGCAGGTGCATCAACCATGTCATGACGTTGGGTTTAAGTGCCAACAGAAAGTGGTTGGCGAGCACCTTGTCGTCGCGAGCCCCAGCAGCTTGCATCGCGATGGTGTAGATGCTGAGGAACTCCGATGGGTGAGTCTTGTCGTTGTACTTTTCCCGAACATCAGGCTTGAACGTGCGGTGGGAGGGCCACTGGAACTGCCGCAGCTCACGGGTAAAGGCTGGACAACCCACCTCGTAAGGCAGGTCGCCGGAGCCCCCCGGGGGGGGGGGGGGGGGGGGGGGGGGGGGGGGGGGGGGGGGGGGGGGGGGGGGGGGGGGGGGGGGGGGGGGGGGGGGGGGGGGGGGGGGGGGGGGGGGGGGGGGGGGGGGGGGGGGGGGGGGGGGGGGGGGGGGGGGGGGGGGGGGGGGGGGGGGGGGGGGGGGGGGGGGGGGGGGGGGGGGGGGGGGGGGGGGGGGGGGGGGGGGGGGGGGGGGGGGGGGGGGGGGGGGGGGGGGGGGGGGGGGGGGGGGGGGGGGGGGGGGGGGGGGGGGGGGGGGGGGGGGGGGGGGGGGGGGGGGGGGGGGGGGGGGGGGGGGGGGGGGGGGGGGGGGGGGGGGGGGGGGGGGGGGGGGGGGGGGGGGGGGGGGGGGGGGGGGGGGGGGGGGGGGGGGGGGGGGGGGGGGGGGGGGGGGGGGGGGGGGGGGGGGGGGGGGGGGGGGGGGGGGGGGGGGGGGGGGGGGGGGGGGGGGGGGGGGGGGGGGGGGGGGGGGGGGGGGGGGGGGGGGGGGGGGGGGGGGGGGGGGGGGGGGGGGGGGGGGGGGGGGGGGGGGGGGGGGGGGGGGGGGGGGGGGGGGGGGGGGGGGGGGGGGGGGGGGGGGGGGGGGGGGGGGGGGGGGGGGGGGGGGGGGGGGGGGGGGGGGGGGGGGGGGGGGGGGGGGGGGGGGGGGGGGGGGGGGGGGGGGGGGGGGGGGGGGGGGGGGGGGGGGGGGGGGGGGGGGGGGGGGGGGGGGGGGGGGGGGGGGGGGGGGGGGGGGGGGGGGGGGGGGGGGGGGGGGGGGGGGGGGGGGGGGGGGGGGGGGGGGGGGGGGGGGGGGGGGGGGGGGGGGGGGGGGGGGGGGGGGGGGGGGGGGGGGGGGGGGGGGGGGGGGGGGGGGGGGGGGGGGGGGGGGGGGGGGGGGGGGGGGGGGGGGGGGGGGGGGGGGGGGGGGGGGGGGGGGGGGGGGGGGGGGGGGGGGGGGGGGGGGGGGGGGGGGGGGGGGGGGGGGGGGGGGGGGGGGGGGGGGGGGGGGGGGGGGGGGGGGGGGGGGGGGGGGGGGGGGGGGGGGGGGGGGGGGGGGGGGGGGGGGGGGGGGGGGGGGGGGGGGGGGGGGGGGGGGGGGGGGGGGGGGGGGGGGGGGGGGGGGGGGGGGGGGGGGGGGGGGGGGGGGGGGGGGGGGGGGGGGGGGGGGGGGGGGGGGGGGGGGGGGGGGGGGGGGGGGGGGGGGGGGGGGGGGGGGGGGGGGGGGGGGGGGGGGGGGGGGGGGGGGGGGGGGGGGGGGGGGGGGGGGGGGGGGGGGGGGGGGGGGGGGGGGGGGGGGGGGGGGGGGGGGGGGGGGGGGGGGGGGGGGGGGGGGGGGGGGGGGGGGGGGGGGGGGGGGGGGGGGGGGGGGGGGGGGGGGGGGGGGGGGGGGGGGGGGGGGGGGGGGGGGGGGGGGGGGGGGGGGGGGGGGGGGGGGGGGGGGGGGGGGGGGGGGGGGGGGGGGGGGGGGGGGGGGGGGGGGGGGGGGGGGGGGGGGGGGGGGGGGGGGGGGGGGGGGGGGGGGGGGGGGGGGGGGGGGGGGGGGGGGGGGGGGGGGGGGGGGGGGGGGGGGGGGGGGGGGGGGGGGGGGGGGGGGGGGGGGGGGGGGGGGGGGGGGGGGGGGGGGGGGGGGGGGGGGGGGGGGGGGGGGGGGGGGGGGGGGGGGGGGGGGGGGGGGGGGGGGGGGGGGGGGGGGGGGGGGGGGGGGGGGGGGGGGGGGGGGGGGGGGGGGGGGGGGGGGGGGGGGGGGGGGGGGGGGGGGGGGGGGGGGGGGGGGGGGGGGGGGGGGGGGGGGGGGGGGGGGGGGGGGGGGGGGGGGGGGGGGGGGGGGGGGGGGGGGGGGGGGGGGGGGGGGGGGGGGGGGGGGGGGGGGGGGGGGGGGGGGGGGGGGGGGGGGGGGGGGGGGGGGGGGGGGGGGGGGGGGGGGGGGGGGGGGGGGGGGGGGGGGGGGGGGGGGGGGGGGGGGGGGGGGGGGGGGGGGGGGGGGGGGGGGGGGGGGGGGGGGGGGGGGGGGGGGGGGGGGGGGGGGGGGGGGGGGGGGGGGGGGGGGGGGGGGGGGGGGGGGGGGGGGGGGGGGGGGGGGGGGGGGGGGGGGGGGGGGGGGGGGGGGGGGGGGGGGGGGGGGGGGGGGGGGGGGGGGGGGGGGGGGGGGGGGGGGGGGGGGGGGGGGGGGGGGGGGGGGGGGGGGGGGGGGGGGGGGGGGGGGGGGGGGGGGGGGGGGGGGGGGGGGGGGGGGGGGGGGGGGGGGGGGGGGGGGGGGGGGGGGGGGGGGGGGGGGGGGGGGGGGGGGGGGGGGGGGGGGGGGGGGGGGGGGGGGGGGGGGGGGGGGGGGGGGGGGGGGGGGGGGGGGGGGGGGGGGGGGGGGGGGGGGGGGGGGGGGGGGGGGGGGGGGGGGGGGGGGGGGGGGGGGGGGGGGGGGGGGGGGGGGGGGGGGGGGGGGGGGGGGGGGGGGGGGGGGGGGGGGGGGGGGGGGGGGGGGGGGGGGGGGGGGGGGGGGGGGGGGGGGGGGGGGGGGGGGGGGGGGGGGGGGGGGGGGGGGGGGGGGGGGGGGGGGGGGGGGGGGGGGGGGGGGGGGGGGGGGGGGGGGGGGGGGGGGGGGGGGGGGGGGGGGGGGGGGGGGGGGGGGGGGGGGGGGGGGGGGGGGGGGGGGGGGGGGGGGGGGGGGGGGGGGGGGGGGGGGGGGGGGGGGGGGGGGGGGGGGGGGGGGGGGGGGGGGGGGGGGGGGGGGGGGGGGGGGGGGGGGGGGGGGGGGGGGGGGGGGGGGGGGGGGGGGGGGGGGGGGGGGGGGGGGGGGGGGGGGGGGGGGGGGGGGGGGGGGGGGGGGGGGGGGGGGGGGGGGGGGGGGGGGGGGGGGGGGGGGGGGGGGGGGGGGGGGGGGGGGGGGGGGGGGGGGGGGGGGGGGGGGGGGGGGGGGGGGGGGGGGGGGGGGGGGGGGGGGGGGGGGGGGGGGGGGGGGGGGGGGGGGGGGGGGGGGGGGGGGGGGGGGGGGGGGGGGGGGGGGGGGGGGGGGGGGGGGGGGGGGGGGGGGGGGGGGGGGGGGGGGGGGGGGGGGGGGGGGGGGGGGGGGGGGGGGGGGGGGGGGGGGGGGGGGGGGGGGGGGGGGGGGGGGGGGGGGGGGGGGGGGGGGGGGGGGGGGGGGGGGGGGGGGGGGGGGGGGGGGGGGGGGGGGGGGGGGGGGGGGGGGGGGGGGGGGGGGGGGGGGGGGGGGGGGGGGGGGGGGGGGGGGGGGGGGGGGGGGGGGGGGGGGGGGGGGGGGGGGGGGGGGGGGGGGGGGGGGGGGGGGGGGGGGGGGGGGGGGGGGGGGGGGGGGGGGGGGGGGGGGGGGGGGGGGGGGGGGGGGGGGGGGGGGGGGGGGGGGGGGGGGGGGGGGGGGGGGGGGGGGGGGGGGGGGGGGGGGGGGGGGGGGGGGGGGGGGGGGGGGGGGGGGGGGGGGGGGGGGGGGGGGGGGGGGGGGGGGGGGGGGGGGGGGGGGGGGGGGGGGGGGGGGGGGGGGGGGGGGGGGGGGGGGGGGGGGGGGGGGGGGGGGGGGGGGGGGGGGGGGGGGGGGGGGGGGGGGGGGGGGGGGGGGGGGGGGGGGGGGGGGGGGGGGGGGGGGGGGGGGGGGGGGGGGGGGGGGGGGGGGGGGGGGGGGGGGGGGGGGGGGGGGGGGGGGGGGGGGGGGGGGGGGGGGGGGGGGGGGGGGGGGGGGGGGGGGGGGGGGGGGGGGGGGGGGGGGGGGGGGGGGGGGGGGGGGGGGGGGGGGGGGGGGGGGGGGGGGGGGGGGGGGGGGGGGGGGGGGGGGGGGGGGGGGGGGGGGGGGGGGGGGGGGGGGGGGGGGGGGGGGGGGGGGGGGGGGGGGGGGGGGGGGGGGGGGGGGGGGGGGGGGGGGGGGGGGGGGGGGGGGGGGGGGGGGGGGGGGGGGGGGGGGGGGGGGGGGGGGGGGGGGGGGGGGGGGGGGGGGGGGGGGGGGGGGGGGGGGGGGGGGGGGGGGGGGGGGGGGGGGGGGGGGGGGGGGGGGGGGGGGGGGGGGGGGGGGGGGGGGGGGGGGGGGGGGGGGGGGGGGGGGGGGGGGGGGGGGGGGGGGGGGGGGGGGGGGGGGGGGGGGGGGGGGGGGGGGGGGGGGGGGGGGGGGGGGGGGGGGGGGGGGGGGGGGGGGGGGGGGGGGGGGGGGGGGGGGGGGGGGGGGGGGGGGGGGGGGGGGGGGGGGGGGGGGGGGGGGGGGGGGGGGGGGGGGGGGGGGGGGGGGGGGGGGGGGGGGGGGGGGGGGGGGGGGGGGGGGGGGGGGGGGGGGGGGGGGGGGGGGGGGGGGGGGGGGGGGGGGGGGGGGGGGGGGGGGGGGGGGGGGGGGGGGGGGGGGGGGGGGGGGGGGGGGGGGGGGGGGGGGGGGGGGGGGGGGGGGGGGGGGGGGGGGGGGGGGGGGGGGGGGGGGGGGGGGGGGGGGGGGGGGGGGGGGGGGGGGGGGGGGGGGGGGGGGGGGGGGGGGGGGGGGGGGGGGGGGGGGGGGGGGGGGGGGGGGGGGGGGGGGGGGGGGGGGGGGGGGGGGGGGGGGGGGGGGGGGGGGGGGGGGGGGGGGGGGGGGGGGGGGGGGGGGGGGGGGGGGGGGGGGGGGGGGGGGGGGGGGGGGGGGGGGGGGGGGGGGGGGGGGGGGGGGGGGGGGGGGGGGGGGGGGGGGGGGGGGGGGGGGGGGGGGGGGGGGGGGGGGGGGGGGGGGGGGGGGGGGGGGGGGGGGGGGGGGGGGGGGGGGGGGGGGGGGGGGGGGGGGGGGGGGGGGGGGGGGGGGGGGGGGGGGGGGGGGGGGGGGGGGGGGGGGGGGGGGGGGGGGGGGGGGGGGGGGGGGGGGGGGGGGGGGGGGGGGGGGGGGGGGGGGGGGGGGGGGGGGGGGGGGGGGGGGGGGGGGGGGGGGGGGGGGGGGGGGGGGGGGGGGGGGGGGGGGGGGGGGGGGGGGGGGGGGGGGGGGGGGGGGGGGGGGGGGGGGGGGGGGGGGGGGGGGGGGGGGGGGGGGGGGGGGGGGGGGGGGGGGGGGGGGGGGGGGGGGGGGGGGGGGGGGGGGGGGGGGGGGGGGGGGGGGGGGGGGGGGGGGGGGGGGGGGGGGGGGGGGGGGGGGGGGGGGGGGGGGGGGGGGGGGGGGGGGGGGGGGGGGGGGGGGGGGGGGGGGGGGGGGGGGGGGGGGGGGGGGGGGGGGGGGGGGGGGGGGGGGGGGGGGGGGGGGGGGGGGGGGGGGGGGGGGGGGGGGGGGGGGGGGGGGGGGGGGGGGGGGGGGGGGGGGGGGGGGGGGGGGGGGGGGGGGGGGGGGGGGGGGGGGGGGGGGGGGGGGGGGGGGGGGGGGGGGGGGGGGGGGGGGGGGGGGGGGGGGGGGGGGGGGGGGGGGGGGGGGGGGGGGGGGGGGGGGGGGGGGGGGGGGGGGGGGGGGGGGGGGGGGGGGGGGGGGGGGGGGGGGGGGGGGGGGGGGGGGGGGGGGGGGGGGGGGGGGGGGGGGGGGGGGGGGGGGGGGGGGGGGGGGGGGGGGGGGGGGGGGGGGGGGGGGGGGGGGGGGGGGGGGGGGGGGGGGGGGGGGGGGGGGGGGGGGGGGGGGGGGGGGGGGGGGGGGGGGGGGGGGGGGGGGGGGGGGGGGGGGGGGGGGGGGGGGGGGGGGGGGGGGGGGGGGGGGGGGGGGGGGGGGGGGGGGGGGGGGGGGGGGGGGGGGGGGGGGGGGGGGGGGGGGGGGGGGGGGGGGGGGGGGGGGGGGGGGGGGGGGGGGGGGGGGGGGGGGGGGGGGGGGGGGGGGGGGGGGGGGGGGGGGGGGGGGGGGGGGGGGGGGGGGGGGGGGGGGGGGGGGGGGGGGGGGGGGGGGGGGGGGGGGGGGGGGGGGGGGGGGGGGGGGGGGGGGGGGGGGGGGGGGGGGGGGGGGGGGGGGGGGGGGGGGGGGGGGGGGGGGGGGGGGGGGGGGGGGGGGGGGGGGGGGGGGGGGGGGGGGGGGGGGGGGGGGGGGGGGGGGGGGGGGGGGGGGGGGGGGGGGGGGGGGGGGGGGGGGGGGGGGGGGGGGGGGGGGGGGGGGGGGGGGGGGGGGGGGGGGGGGGGGGGGGGGGGGGGGGGGGGGGGGGGGGGGGGGGGGGGGGGGGGGGGGGGGGGGGGGGGGGGGGGGGGGGGGGGGGGGGGGGGGGGGGGGGGGGGGGGGGGGGGGGGGGGGGGGGGGGGGGGGGGGGGGGGGGGGGGGGGGGGGGGGGGGGGGGGGGGGGGGGGGGGGGGGGGGGGGGGGGGGGGGGGGGGGGGGGGGGGGGGGGGGGGGGGGGGGGGGGGGGGGGGGGGGGGGGGGGGGGGGGGGGGGGGGGGGGGGGGGGGGGGGGGGGGGGGGGGGGGGGGGGGGGGGGGGGGGGGGGGGGGGGGGGGGGGGGGGGGGGGGGGGGGGGGGGGGGGGGGGGGGGGGGGGGGGGGGGGGGGGGGGGGGGGGGGGGGGGGGGGGGGGGGGGGGGGGGGGGGGGGGGGGGGGGGGGGGGGGGGGGGGGGGGGGGGGGGGGGGGGGGGGGGGGGGGGGGGGGGGGGGGGGGGGGGGGGGGGGGGGGGGGGGGGGGGGGGGGGGGGGGGGGGGGGGGGGGGGGGGGGGGGGGGGGGGGGGGGGGGGGGGGGGGGGGGGGGGGGGGGGGGGGGGGGGGGGGGGGGGGGGGGGGGGGGGGGGGGGGGGGGGGGGGGGGGGGGGGGGGGGGGGGGGGGGGGGGGGGGGGGGGGGGGGGGGGGGGGGGGGGGGGGGGGGGGGGGGGGGGGGGGGGGGGGGGGGGGGGGGGGGGGGGGGGGGGGGGGGGGGGGGGGGGGGGGGGGGGGGGGGGGGGGGGGGGGGGGGGGGGGGGGGGGGGGGGGGGGGGGGGGGGGGGGGGGGGGGGGGGGGGGGGGGGGGGGGGGGGGGGGGGGGGGGGGGGGGGGGGGGGGGGGGGGGGGGGGGGGGGGGGGGGGGGGGGGGGGGGGGGGGGGGGGGGGGGGGGGGGGGGGGGGGGGGGGGGGGGGGGGGGGGGGGGGGGGGGGGGGGGGGGGGGGGGGGGGGGGGGGGGGGGGGGGGGGGGGGGGGGGGGGGGGGGGGGGGGGGGGGGGGGGGGGGGGGGGGGGGGGGGGGGGGGGGGGGGGGGGGGGGGGGGGGGGGGGGGGGGGGGGGGGGGGGGGGGGGGGGGGGGGGGGGGGGGGGGGGGGGGGGGGGGGGGGGGGGGGGGGGGGGGGGGGGGGGGGGGGGGGGGGGGGGGGGGGGGGGGGGGGGGGGGGGGGGGGGGGGGGGGGGGGGGGGGGGGGGGGGGGGGGGGGGGGGGGGGGGGGGGGGGGGGGGGGGGGGGGGGGGGGGGGGGGGGGGGGGGGGGGGGGGGGGGGGGGGGGGGGGGGGGGGGGGGGGGGGGGGGGGGGGGGGGGGGGGGGGGGGGGGGGGGGGGGGGGGGGGGGGGGGGGGGGGGGGGGGGGGGGGGGGGGGGGGGGGGGGGGGGGGGGGGGGGGGGGGGGGGGGGGGGGGGGGGGGGGGGGGGGGGGGGGGGGGGGGGGGGGGGGGGGGGGGGGGGGGGGGGGGGGGGGGGGGGGGGGGGGGGGGGGGGGGGGGGGGGGGGGGGGGGGGGGGGGGGGGGGGGGGGGGGGGGGGGGGGGGGGGGGGGGGGGGGGGGGGGGGGGGGGGGGGGGGGGGGGGGGGGGGGGGGGGGGGGGGGGGGGGGGGGGGGGGGGGGGGGGGGGGGGGGGGGGGGGGGGGGGGGGGGGGGGGGGGGGGGGGGGGGGGGGGGGGGGGGGGGGGGGGGGGGGGGGGGGGGGGGGGGGGGGGGGGGGGGGGGGGGGGGGGGGGGGGGGGGGGGGGGGGGGGGGGGGGGGGGGGGGGGGGGGGGGGGGGGGGGGGGGGGGGGGGGGGGGGGGGGGGGGGGGGGGGGGGGGGGGGGGGGGGGGGGGGGGGGGGGGGGGGGGGGGGGGGGGGGGGGGGGGGGGGGGGGGGGGGGGGGGGGGGGGGGGGGGGGGGGGGGGGGGGGGGGGGGGGGGGGGGGGGGGGGGGGGGGGGGGGGGGGGGGGGGGGGGGGGGGGGGGGGGGGGGGGGGGGGGGGGGGGGGGGGGGGGGGGGGGGGGGGGGGGGGGGGGGGGGGGGGGGGGGGGGGGGGGGGGGGGGGGGGGGGGGGGGGGGGGGGGGGGGGGGGGGGGGGGGGGGGGGGGGGGGGGGGGGGGGGGGGGGGGGGGGGGGGGGGGGGGGGGGGGGGGGGGGGGGGGGGGGGGGGGGGGGGGGGGGGGGGGGGGGGGGGGGGGGGGGGGGGGGGGGGGGGGGGGGGGGGGGGGGGGGGGGGGGGGGGGGGGGGGGGGGGGGGGGGGGGGGGGGGGGGGGGGGGGGGGGGGGGGGGGGGGGGGGGGGGGGGGGGGGGGGGGGGGGGGGGGGGGGGGGGGGGGGGGGGGGGGGGGGGGGGGGGGGGGGGGGGGGGGGGGGGGGGGGGGGGGGGGGGGGGGGGGGGGGGGGGGGGGGGGGGGGGGGGGGGGGGGGGGGGGGGGGGGGGGGGGGGGGGGGGGGGGGGGGGGGGGGGGGGGGGGGGGGGGGGGGGGGGGGGGGGGGGGGGGGGGGGGGGGGGGGGGGGGGGGGGGGGGGGGGGGGGGGGGGGGGGGGGGGGGGGGGGGGGGGGGGGGGGGGGGGGGGGGGGGGGGGGGGGGGGGGGGGGGGGGGGGGGGGGGGGGGGGGGGGGGGGGGGGGGGGGGGGGGGGGGGGGGGGGGGGGGGGGGGGGGGGGGGGGGGGGGGGGGGGGGGGGGGGGGGGGGGGGGGGGGGGGGGGGGGGGGGGGGGGGGGGGGGGGGGGGGGGGGGGGGGGGGGGGGGGGGGGGGGGGGGGGGGGGGGGGGGGGGGGGGGGGGGGGGGGGGGGGGGGGGGGGGGGGGGGGGGGGGGGGGGGGGGGGGGGGGGGGGGGGGGGGGGGGGGGGGGGGGGGGGGGGGGGGGGGGGGGGGGGGGGGGGGGGGGGGGGGGGGGGGGGGGGGGGGGGGGGGGGGGGGGGGGGGGGGGGGGGGGGGGGGGGGGGGGGGGGGGGGGGGGGGGGGGGGGGGGGGGGGGGGGGGGGGGGGGGGGGGGGGGGGGGGGGGGGGGGGGGGGGGGGGGGGGGGGGGGGGGGGGGGGGGGGGGGGGGGGGGGGGGGGGGGGGGGGGGGGGGGGGGGGGGGGGGGGGGGGGGGGGGGGGGGGGGGGGGGGGGGGGGGGGGGGGGGGGGGGGGGGGGGGGGGGGGGGGGGGGGGGGGGGGGGGGGGGGGGGGGGGGGGGGGGGGGGGGGGGATCTCAGGCAGATATGATGGTTGGAACATTTCCCCAAGAACTATAATATTGGTCTCTCGATAACCGGTAAGGTGGATGTAGTGGCCAACACACCCATCCGGTAGACCTGTTATTATAATATCTTGTTTGAGGAAGTTGGCCACCCCCCCCTAGGGATTTCGTAGGATTTACTCCCTAGTTGCCCCTATGGATTTTTGTGTTCCCGAAGTCCGACCTTTTACTTGATGTTTTAGATATCAAACCATATCTATGAATGGGTTATACTAGCACATCAAGGAGAACATTAGAAGCGGAGTGCTAAATGTCTCTCGGTCGATCATCCAGATTTTATTTCCTTGGCCTCGCTAAGATGAAATCTGAGAAAGTGTTATCTTTCTTTGCATCTACATCATCCATCATCATTCATCATGGTAGCAAGTTGTGTTGCCAGGATCCTTGACACGGATATTGGTAAAACTTTGATGAATGTGGAAATGCTCAAGCTCTTGAGAGCACGCACAAGCGCTACGTGTTATCATCGGCTCTAACTGGGATTCCTCTCAGTTTCCTCGGCAATGCTATGACCTTTTCAACCAGTGAATTCACTCTTTATTGTTGGGTTCTTCCCTAGTTACCAGAATCATTCCCAGCATTTGCATTTTGTTCCTAGCTTGCACCGCCAATGTGCCATTCTACCATGGGTCTCTTCCATTTCCGGTGATAAGCAAATTCATCCATTACGTTGTCTTCAACAAGGTAATCCACATCATCCAAGTCCGAGTATGCCATTCGCTACGTTGACAATCGATTACCACCTTCTTAAGCGTGAAATTGTGGTCTACCTAGTGAACCTTCGTCATCTGCTTCACTCCATTCCTATGGATATATGCTTCGCCTCTCAGCTCGAGAGATGTTGCTATGTCTCATTCCGTGAGTTAATCTTGAGTTGTTCGATCTTCGAGGAGATCGACCCTTCTAGAGTCTCCTTCTTCCCCTTCTTGTCATGATTAGCTGGAGTTCTCAGAGCAAGACGACAAGACAAAGATGGTGTTCAAATCAACGTTCATTTGAAGTGCAACCTGGATCATGAAGATTATACTAGTTGCGTTTACCCTTCACCTTACCCTACGCTTGAATCTCGAGACGAGATTCTTGTTTAGTGGGGGTGAGTTGTCACATCCCTAGCTTCTGGCATTGCTCTAGCCTAGCTTCATGTGTGCATCATGTCTATATTTTTGAAACTTGAATTGAGGAATATTGGAAGCCTCAAAACCCTAAATAAAAGAGGGGCAAAAACCCTAGAAATCTCATTCATTGCTGATCAATGTGGTGACTAGCACAAGCATGCAAACTAGGCATCGTGATGTTGCTGATTTTAGTCCCTGTTCTGCTGTTATTTTCATGCCATGTAAACTTGATGCTACAGAGAGATCCATGCACATTTTGAGATACTTTAGTAAAGGTGTTTTGAACATGTGGTTATTGTATATCCATTAATGCCCTTTGTTGCAATTATGGAGTAGTCTAGCATGTCAGTTTCGTGCTCTACTTTTGCTTCAAAATGTTTCCTGGCAGATTGTTTACATGTTATTCAATTTAGCCAAGGTTGCTATAGTTGATCCTTGCATGCTATGGACTTGTTCTTGACTTGGTTTGTTTCACAAACATGTCTTCTTGATGATGCTATGATTATCTTGTCATGCAATGACTTGTGGTGAGTGTATCGAGCTTGTTAAGTAGGGTACATGTTGTTGCTGTTTTGCTAGGCTGAATCTGTTATTTCGTGATGCTATATAAACCTGCTGCTACTAGTCATTCTATGCATAATCTGGAGATGTTCTATAAATATGTTTTGATCTACATGTCTTGCTCTATCCATCCATGGCCCTGTTTCCATTTATATCTTGTTGTAGCCTGTTCATATCTTGCTCCAAAGTTGCTTCATAATGTTGCCGTCAGCCTGTTTACATTAAGTTCAGTTGTTACCATGGTTGTTCCTAGTGTTCCATGCACCCTATGACCTTGCTATTGCCATGCTTAGCTTCACAAACATGCCTTCTTACTGTTGGGTGCCTTGCCATGCCATGTAATGATCTGTAGTGAGTTGCACAAGCTCATATACATGCCTTCATAATTATGTTCCTGCCATGTTTGAATCTGTATAAAAACTTGCTATGTTTACATGGGTGCCATCATATTTTCTGATCCTTTTTGGCTTATGGTCACTAAGGGACTCTTGATCTATGCAATTAGTAGATTCATGCCATGCCTTTATTTGCCATGATAAGTTCCTGTAACATGTTATTGGATAGCTTTAAACATTGCATCGTGATGTTATTTTCTGCAAAGTCTGAAATTGTTATAACTTGCAATCTTACCATGTGTGTTGGAGCATGTTCTATCGATTTCTGGAGATAGCTCAGTGTTCATGTTTTGTAATGCTTTACCTGTACATCATGCCCATGCCTTTTGTTATTATGTTGAGATGCTGTAGCATATTATTTTGATGCTTGCAATATGCCTAGTCGCTGTTTTGGACAGCTTGTCCTTTAAACTCGTTTCATGTGTGCGTGTTGAACCGTTGCTCTGTTTTGAGTGTGATATACATGAAACTTGCTTAGAATTGCATGTAGTTTCATATTATCATGTTGCATACATGTTTTGAGGTGTTTTCTTGATGTTTGGGTGCATTTTGCATCAATGTCATGTTTAACTTGTTTTGCTCATATCTTCTAGGCCGTAGCTCCGAATTAAATGAACTTTATATGTAACTTGACTAGAATCTCGTGTAGATCATCTTTGTGCATCTTAACTTGCTGGTTAACAACTTGAACATAAGGTTTAAGTTGGTTAAGCTAGACAACAACTTGGAGAGTTGGAAGATAAAAGCTTGTCTGACTTAGTTCGTTCCAAAGGGATATTCTTGTGTAGTGTGTGTTGAAGAAAGATGATATCTTCATCGATTGGTCCTTGTGATCAGTTGCTGGACCTATTGTCTTATCAATCCTTTGATTTGAGTGTGGGCTATCGTCAAATCAAATCAGTACCAACGATGCTCGTAATGTTGTCTTATTCGTGGTTGATCCCTTGAGTATGCACCATTACATCTTTGGTCTGACCAATGCTATCACCGTGTTCACTTAACTATGGAATTCCTTTTAAAAGGAAACCTAGATGAATTGTTGTTGAGCCCATTGGCAACATCCTTATCTCCTCCATGATTTGTTGAACATTAAGCTAGTGTTGGAAACTTTTGAAAGCATTTCTTCATGCTAGTTCATGAAGCATATGTTCGGATGTAAGAAGTGACTTCCTCCAGTTCATGAGCATTTGATGCAAGTTGCCGCCGTGGATTCGAGAAAGTCAATGTTGTTTCCTTTGGAATCATCCTAAATCAGTCATGCATACGTGCGAAGTATTCTGTGGTTCGGAGACTTGCAACCTCCATTCTATATGGGTCCCTAGCACACCAAGCCACTGATTGATTTGTTGAAGGTTAATAAGTTCTAAGTGCTAGTCCCGAAGGTACCAGACGGATTTGTACAAAACCTCGATATCCTCGCTGATGGTTCCCCCTCCTGAACTCGGTAGTGTTTTATTATAAGACTACTTCGTGGTCATGCTTGTCTGGGACAACGTGTTCACATGTTTGTAGCAAAACCAGCTCATGTTTTGGAGCTTGCTATCGTAGTTCATCTCCCGAGAATCCCGCAACGTCGTCTCGTCGATTTGTGTTGCAAACTTCCGTTTTTCTTCCTAGACTCGATGAGTGGGGGGGGGGGGGGGGGGGGGGGGGGGGGGGGGGGGGGGGGGGCCACCTCAGGGAAACTCGAAGTCTGGTTTTACTCGTAGCTTGACTTATCCGGTGTTGCCCTGAGAACGAGATATGTACAGCTCCTATCGGGATTGTCGGCGCATCGGGCGGCTTTGCTGGTCTTGTTTTACCATTATCGAAATGTCTTGTAAACCGGGATTCCGAGTCTGATCGGGTCTTCCTAGGAGAAGGTATATCCTTCGTTGATCTCGAGAGCTTATCATGGGCTAAGTTGGGACACCCCTGCAGGGTATAAACTTTCGAAAGCCGTGCCCGCGGTTATGCGGCAGATGGGAATTTGTTAATGTCCGGTTGTAGATAACTTGACACCAGATCCGAATTAAATTGCATCAACCGCGTGTGTAGCCGTGATGGTCTCTTTTCGGCGGAGTCCCGGAATTGAACACGGTTTTTGGGTTATGTTTGACGTAATTAGGTGTTTAGGATCTCTTCTTGATCATTGCTAGCTTCACGACCGTTCCATTTGCTCTCTTCTCGCTCTTATTTTGCGTATGTTAGCCACCATATATGCTTAGTCGCTGCTGCAACCTCACCACTTTACCCCCTTCCTTTCCTATTAAGCTTTGCTAATCTTGATACCCATGGTAATGGGTAGGTGAAGTTGAAGATTGCTCCATGGTGGACAGGATTATGTTTGGGATATCACAATATCTCTTATTTAATTAATGCATCTATATACTTGGTAAAGGTTGGAAGACTCGGACTTATTCCTGGTGTTTTGTTCCACTCTTGCCTCCCTAGTTTCTGTCATATCAGTATTATGTTCCCGGATTTTGCGTCCCTAATGCGGTTGGGTGATTTATGGGACCCCCTTGACAGTTCGCTTTGAATAAAACTCC
>JAAAWM010011786.1:0-105175 GCA_036873465.1 Thinopyrum obtusiflorum | reverse complement strand
GATAGCGCAGAAGCTCACGCGCCATGAGCAGCGCAGACTGCGTGTTCACCGGCCCATGACGGCCATGAGAAGATGACACCGTGGCTGGAGTGGGCGATGGAGTCGCGGTGCGGCCATCACGCTGCATGGACGGTGGCAGCGACGAGTCCTGCTGCTCGTGGGCAGCAGGGTCGGTGGCGGCGTTAGCCACCGGGCAGGTAGAGTGGCGAGGGACGTCGTTGCCCGCGGGTGCCGTCTAGGCGACACGAGTGGCCCGACACTCGATACGAACACGGCGAGCATCGGCCATAAGGACAGCGAAACAGCGGCAGAGCGAACGGTGGGAGGGAAGCGTCGACACGCCCCTACCTGGTGCGCCAAATGTCGGATTCAGGGCTCCGCAGACTCAAAAGAAGGTTGGAATTCTGGGGCGTGTGCGAGGAACTCAACCTGTCCAGCCAAACAAATGCGTTGCCCTACGGCCTAGCTCAATGAATAAGGAAGAAGAAGGACACGGTAGTTTACCCAGGTTTGGGCCACCTTGCGGTGTAATACCCTACTCCTGCTTTGTGGTGGATTTGCCTCACGAGGGGCTAAGGATGAACTAGTACAAGGGGCGAACAACCTCCCGAGGTCTGCTCTAGTGTGGGTGTGCTGATGAGGTATCTCTGGATCCGATCCTGGCTACGGTGGTGGCTAGCTTATATTTATAGTGGCCTCGGTCCTCTTCCCCCCAAAACGAAGGCAGGAAGGGGCCCCACAACGACCAATTTGAAAGGGGACAAGTAGTACATCTTATCCTGATGAAAGGTGGTCTTTGCCTGCAAAGCCTCTGGTCGTGACGCCGCGGTGGGCTTGGCGATGACATCCGTCCTGCTGTCCTGGCAGTCTTGGTCTCATTGCACGGGAATGGAAACCTTTGGCTGATTCCTCAGGACCCCGTGCCTGCGCTTGCCTCCTTAGCACCAAAGAGGAGACCTGCTCCTCTGCGCCCGCTGGCGCCCGCCAGGCCTTTGTTGTCATGGCTTGCATCACTTCCATTTCATGAGGTGGGTACATGGATAGAAATCTCCGCTCCTCAGGAGCCAGCTTATGGAGGCCGCTCTCTTCAGAGGTCTTGATGTCTCTCGCCTCGCGAGGCTTGGCCCCTCGCGAGGGTCTTGTCTTAAAGGTGCTGTAGATGGGCCGTACCAGGCCGTCGATGGAGCCACGCCATGGGCCGCATGTAGGCAAGTCTGGGTACCCTGGTTCCCAGAACGCCGACACTACCGAAGGCATCCCAACGACATCTCGCTGCGATGCATATCCAAGGAGCAAGGGCGCGAATTGCTGTCTGGCATCCACGACGGGGATTGCGGGCACCATTCTTCATCACGCACCCTCGTGGGCAAGGTATTCTGCAGCGGGTTCTACTGGCCCATGGCGCTCAATGATGCCACTGAGCTAGTGCGATCCTGTGAGACCTGCCAGTTCCACGCCAAACAGATCCACCAGCCCGCTCAGGGCCTCCAAACCATCCCGCTCTCATGGCCATTCGCAGTCTGGGGGCTGGACATCCTGGGCCCGTTCCCCTGAGCGGCCGGGGGCTACCGCTACCTCTACATCGCCATTGACAAATTCACCAAGTGGGCGGAGGTTGAGCCCGTGTGCACCATTCCTGCTAGCTCAGCCGTCAAGTTCATCAAGGGCCTCGTGAGCCATTTCGGGGTCCCTAACCATATCATCACTGACAATGGCTCTTAGTTCACAAGCAATCTCTTCAGGATATATTATGCTAACCTTGGAACGCAGATATGTTCCTCTTCAGTGGCACACCCACGGAGCAACGGTCGGGCCAAACGCGCCAACGTGGAGGTCCTGAGGGGCCTCAAGACAAGGAGCTTCAAGAAGAAGCTTGAGGCCTGCGGCAGGGGTTGGCTCGGTGAGCTTCAGTCCGTCTTGTCACCCATCCGCACCACCGCGACTAAGCCCATTGGCGGGACCCTGTTCTTCCTCGTCTACGGGGCTGAGGCGGTCCTCCCACACGAGGTCAAACATCACTCCCTGCGAGTCTTGGTGTTTGACGAGGCACGCCAGGACACCTCGCGGGGGACAGATCTCGTGCTCGGGGAGGAGGGCCGCCGCCAAGCCTTGCTCCGTGCCGCGAGGTACTAGCAGGCACTGCGGCGGTATCACTGCCGCAGCGTCCGCTCTAGGACCCTCGAGATGGATGACCTCGTCCTGAGGCGGGTGCTCTCCAGGGAGGGGCTTCACAAGCTCTCGCCTATGTGGGAGGGCCCATTCAGGATCGCCCGTGTCTCCTGGCCAGGTACCACGTGCCTGGAGACATAGGACGGGGTCCCCATACAGAATGCATGGAACATCCAGCACCTCCAGAAGTTCTACCCATGACACTCTCACGTAATAATGAGTGGGGCTGTACACATCCCGGAGTCTCCTGAGCGCCACCCTGGGGCCTCACGGGGGCTCCCACCCACGTCCATGTGGAAGCCCCATGCTCCGCGCTGGCGGACGACACGGTCTTTCAATGACTATGCCCACGCCTAGTGGAAGCCCCATGCTCCGCGCTGGTGGGAAGACTAGAAGACTAGTGTAGGCACCGGACGCGGCTGTTCTTTTGCTTGCTTTTGTAGCTCATTTGCCACTTCTTGGAATGAAATTCGAAGTTCTCGCGTCTTTATTTGAAAGGGATGAGAATTTTTCTCCTTGCAGTATTTGCTCTTTCAAGTCTTGCAGTTGCCCGTCTCTCCTCTCCACGCGTCTCGCGAGCGGGGGCTGGGCACAGTGTGTACGTCTGGGTCAGCCCGCGAACACTCCTCGCCAAAGCCCTGGCATCCTACTTTGGCATCCTGATCCTCGCGTGACGCTCTTAAACGAGCCAACGGGCATGTGCACCCTCCCAAGTCCTCATCTCCCGGCCTCGCCGGGCATCGCGACCCGATGTACCAGTGACGATCGGCCTTCGCCCGGGGGCTCGCGTGGGGCGCGGCGCCCTGTGGGGCAAAGCACCTTCGGAGGCCCCATATTCTCATGGCCCGCTAGAGACCTTGCGTCTGCTGGGCGCCTCCTGAGGCCTGAGAACCTTCGGATCCTTGAGAAGGAAATCCCCGGCAAGATCTCTCTGGAACGAGAGGCACGCAGGGGACCCAAGCTCCAGAGGAGCACGCCCTCGCAGCACAGAATTCTACCGCAAGCACACCAAGCTAAGTTATCCTAATCACGATCGACAAGAGCCTCTCAATTGGTAGCAATACGAATGCTAAGATACGAAATAAAAACATTAACATAACGGCGCAGGCACCATGGTCCATTACATGCCTCAGCAGGGCCTTCTGAACTTCTTGATGCAGGGAAAAGAAAAAAAAAGAAAAAAGCAAAAGCGGCCTTGCAACCACCATGGCTCCTGAGGCCTAGCCCCAGCGACGTCTGCACTCAGTCGGAGTCCTCCTCCTGCTTCATCGGAGCGCGATGGCGAGGCAGCTCATCGTCCTCTTGAGCGGGAGCATGGCGACGGGTTGGCTCGCTGTCCTCCCCGGTCCGAGATCGGCGACGTGGCGGCTCGTCGTAGTCATCATCGCTCGTGCTCTCCCCAGAGGAGGAGCCGCCGCCGCTGGAGGCACCTTGGCCATCGCCAAGGGCGAGTTCACCGCCGAGGATGCCACCGCCCCTCTGGCCATCATGGTCGGAGGGGTGGACGTCGTCGCCCTCCGGGCAGCACCCCAGACGCCTGCCGTCCTCCCCGAAGATCCAGACATAGAGGGTCGTCACTCTGTTGTGCCTGAAGTGGAGGGTACACCTCCCCTGCAGATCGCGCGCGCGGGTGAATGGCTGCCACCCACAGTTCAGGAACACGTTACCGGTGTGGGTGACCTCGACCTCCACCCACGAGGCCTTGCGGCAGCAGCCGTCGGCCTGCAACCAGAGGCCGCCAGGCCCCCCAGCCGGCAGGGCGCCTACGAAGGAGTGCGGGAGCTGGAACCAGGTGCCTGCTGGCCTTTCTGCCCACACCACGAACTCCGAGGATGTATGGGATCGCGGGCGCGGTGGCTGGACGGCCGCCGCATGATTCCCCCCTTGGCCGCGGTCGTCGTGACCGTGGCACCTTCCGACGCGGGAGGGAGCCTTCCCACAACCGCTAGAGGTGTCGCCAACCTTCGAGGGGCACGCCCACGCCCTCGGGGAGCCACCGCTAGCGTCGCGGCATACTTGCGGGGACGGCCGCGGCCCCTCTTGGGCGGTGGCGAGTCTGGTCCCTCCTTGGGGGCCTTTCCTTTCTCGGCGGTGGAAAACCTCCTCATCGGCACCATGGATGCTTCGGCAAGATGGTCGACCGACAGAGAAGAAGAAGGAGCGGGCAGTAAGAAGAAGAAGATGGGCTGGGGGTTCCGCCCCCTTTCCCATTTATAGGCGAAGGAAGGCTAACCGGTGGCCTCTCACGTCCCAAGCAATGATGGCCTCGCTGCATGCACCAGGCAGTTGTCAAATCAGGCAGTTGCCGAGGCGACGTGGGGAAGCGGAGATGCCCACGTCCTATCAAGCGCCACGCATCAACTTGGCCCGCAGGCGATTGTAGCCCATAGCGCTTCGCCCTTCCCTTTTGGCTTCGCCTCGAAGCCAAGCTCGAGCGCGCCTTGGGCCCGGGGGCTACTGTCGGTGTTCTGGGAACCAGGGTACCCAGACCTGCCAGCCTGCGGCCCATGGCGTGGCTCCCTCGATGGCATGGTACGGCCAATCTACAAGACCGCTAAGACAAGACCCTCACGGGCCCCCCGGCCTCGTGAGGTGGATGGCACCAAGACCTCAGGAGTGTCGGCCTTCCCAGGCTGCCTCCCGAGGAGCGGAGATTTCTATGCAGGTACCAGCCTCATGAGGCTGCGATGATGCAAGCCATGACGACCAAGGCCAGGCGGGCGCCAGTGGGCGCAGAGGAGGCAGTTTCCTCTTTGGTGCTAAGGAGGCAAGGACAGGCGTGGGTTCCCGAGGAATCTACCAAATGTTTCCATTTCGGTGCTACAAGACCAAGACCACCAGCACGGCAGGACAGATTTCATCGCCGAGCCCACCGCTGCGTCATGACCAGAAGCTTTGCAGGCGAAGACCACCTTTCGTCAGGATAAGATGTACTACTTGTCCCCTTTCAAATTGGCCACTGTGGGATCCCTTCCCGCCTACGTTTTGGGGGAAGAGGACCGAGGCCACTATAAAGATAGGTTAGCCACCACCATAGAGGAGGTCGACTCATTCTCACCCCCGAGACCTGGCGAGGTTGTTCATCCTCTGTACTTGTTCATCCTCAGCCCCTCGTGAGGCCAATCCACCACAAAGCAGGAGTAGGGTTTTACACCGCAAGGTGGCCGTAACCTGGGTAAACTGCCGCGTTCATCTTCTTCCTTGCTCACGCGAGTCCGGCTAGGTGAGGCAGGGGCGACAATTCAGTAGGCTCGAGAGGTTGAGTTCTTCACACACGCCCCAGAGTTCGAACCTTCTTGGGTCTACGGAGCCATGAATCCGACACACAGGAAGACTTGACCGTCCATTGCTTTTTTATTTCTACACATGGAGACGTGACAGTGCATTCCTTTTTTTCAACGTGAAAGTGCTCTTGGTGTATTGTGGAAGCGCTCATATTGTTTCCGAAAGGTGGTCATGCGTTTTGAAAGCCCTTGCTAGTATTTCTGAAAGTGCTCACACTATTCACAAAAAAACATTTTCAGAAAGTTAACAAAGATACAATCACATATTTTTTACATAAGCACCATGAATTTGTACATCATCACACCCCTTATTCTACGTAAATATATATAATACAACAACACACGACATCTTTGACCTAGTACAATCATAGTTAGAACATATGATCGCTCAATCTAAATGAACATACTACTAGTTGAATGTAGACACCCAAGTTGTTGCAATAACACACGACATCTTTGACCTACTACAATCATAGTTAGAACATATGTTCGCTCAATCTAAATGAACATGCTACTAGTTGGATGTACACACCCAAGTTCTTGCAATTCACCACCCGTTGTTTCTGTTTTGGCGCTTCCAGCCGCTCGTAGGTCCCTTGTCTTTGTTCTTACGGGGGCGGAGTCGTTCCTTCAATGGTGGTTGGAGAAGGTGACGTAGCCCATCTTAATGATTACGATCCTATGGTACAACTCATAGCTAACGTACCCATCTTTTGCTGCGTACTCGAGGTGTAGCAGGGACAGCGGCTTCCACTCCCAGTACTGGTGCTTGTCCCCTGGGAATAATTTCTTCATGTTCTTGTACGATGGGTCGATGATGGCCGCTGCAGGTCATTCCCTTTCTCCACCACCTTTGATGCGGAACTACTCTTGGATGTTGACATGGTGTTCGTCTGGAATCGTTATCCCATGCATGGGCAAGCATGAGCTTGTCGCCCCTCTTGTCCATGCTTGCGAAAGTTATCGATTTGCATTGCAGGAATTGAGCCAACGCCTGGCACCACTCGGACCTGCAGTAGTAGTACATGAGGACATGCTCATGCATTGCGAGTTGCCCGGCGATGACCCCTTGTCGTTTGTAACTGATCGAACGGGTGTACTTGAGGTAAAGTCCAACAAACTTATTCTTCTCCTCCTGGAGCCATTGCTCGTACATGGAAATGACTCGCTCCGCAGTCCTAGGCTCGTTGGTGTACACCACCTCCAGCATGGTTGTGCCATGGGCAGTGATGTGGTGGGTCTTCGTTGTTAGTTTCTTGTCATCCATGGCTGTTGGGAGGCGGTGGGGGTTGTGGAGGACGAGGAACGACCGAGGAATAATATGCAAATGGATGCAGTAAAAGGAATGTGATCGTTAATTTCTCATGCAAAAAAGGATGAGAGTAGTTTCGACGTCGCCCGGTGGTTCCAGGACGCACGGGAACCAGACGTCTGTTCTAGTAATTTTTTATGTTTTTTTAGTTGAAGCAATTTTTTAGGTGGGTTTTAGCGAAATATTTGTCGCGCCGACATTGCATGCTCGACGCGCCTGCGTTCTGCGTGGTCTTCATATGGCACACTCCACTTGTTTTGTTTTAAAGGATATATCAAATTATGATGTCACAACTGGCACTCCGGATTTTAATTTCTAGCCGAACATGACACTTGACACGATGAACTTGCTTTATTCAAGATACCCACACAAAATAAATGTATGTGCATTGCAAATCAATTGGGGTCACCTTACATTTGCAATGAACATCCCAACACATGAACATTTACCCATCAATAGTACATAAGCAAAAATAAAATGTCAAATGCACATACTTTTGTGAACATTCACCTACGGAGGCACCTTTTCTCATGCTCATGGTAGAAGCTCAGAGTATGACGAAACAACCGGCCAAACGCACTACAATGTGTAAACAATACACTTCACATGATAAATGAACAAAATGTTTGTGAATTTCAAAACCTCTCGGGTTCACCTTGAATATGTGAGGAACATGGTACCACACGAACACATATTGCCATGATCAGAATTATAGAAGCAAACAAAATGTAAAATACAGATAGTTTTATCACCAATCAACTATGGCCGATATATGAGACCATGCATAACCTAAGTTTGTCTGCACGCCGAAAGTCCATAGTGTGATGTAAACAATGAATTGTAATTTTTAAAATAAATTCACATCACTAAGTGGTTTGGATCATGATTGCAAAGTATGTATTGTGTTTGGATTCATGCTCTCTGAAATCCTTCCGACAGTGGCATCTTGCCGTGTGCGAAGTATAATCTGAAAATTGTGACGTGACAACCGGCACCGCGAGCTTGAATTTGTAAACAACCATGACACGCTAACACGAGGAATGTGCTTTCTTCAAATGACATGCACGAACAAAATGCTTGTGCGCTGCAAACCTAAATAAATTAGCGATGAACACGATACTACATGAACACATTACAAAGCAAAGTAGAACCAACATTTATGCGAGGAATATGGCGTCACATGAACTGTGGTTTATTTTTTTTATGAAAGTGGTCACGACTATTTGTGAAGCTGCAAGTTTACACAAAGTTGTTCTCGCATAATACGAAGGAAACAATAACCTGAAACTGAACAAAGCTCAGTTTTATCCTTGCCTCTCATACTAAACATTCCCTAAAAAAATGTTCCCTCAAATTTTACCTTCCCTCCACTTGTTTTTGAACTGCCCGCACGCCACCTAATCCCAACCCTCCCCAAATACCACCTCTTTTTTCCACACCAATCACATCCCCTACCATAAAACGAGTTGTCTCCTCCTTTACCTCTCTCTCTCTATATATATATATATCTATCTATCTCTATCTCTATCTCTCTCTCCGCCTCCAGATCCAGCCCCTCCCCACCGGTGGTTCTCGCTAGCTATGACTACAAATCATTTGGTCAGGGAACCGCTCCCGACGGACGGTGTACTGCTGCGCACCATTTGCTATGATGGTAAAAGTACCCCAAGATGTCAAGCAAATCGATGAGTTCTCTTTGCGCTCTTGTGTTTAAACTGCTCCCTCATATGCATATTACTTCTCGCTCAAATGGGTGATCTACCGCTAAAATACATCAAGATACATTCGTTGGAGCGACAAGTAGTATGAATCAATTGGATCGAGTAGAAACTTTTTGTTCTTATTCAGTTTACGATTAGGGTTCTTATTGCACCCCGGGTAAACACTACATGTCATTCTATTTATAGTTTGTTGATTAGCAAATCATTGATGTAATCTATGAGTATATCTTCTTCTGATTAAGTTAGTATGTTTTCTCAAGATGCTTTTGGTCTCAACTAATTCATGTTGACAATATGCCAATTGCTAGTTCATTTCCTGGATCATACAACATGTACATGATGAAAATCACCAAATACCACCACGTATTTATTCAACAGTCATGTCCCCTTCAATAAACAAGACGTCCTCTCATATCTCTCAATTATTCCCTTAGTAACCCACCAAATTTTCATGTGTGTTCACATTACCAAATCTAGTCAGGTTCCCATATGAATGTTGTTGCTGTGTTTACAAGATATGAAATTGAGGGTTCTTAATCGGGTTAAGACTGCTGGTGAATCCAGCTAGTGTTCTTATTGGTACTTCAGTACCTTGATCTAAGAGTAATTAAGCACGTGTTTACTCATTTTGGCACCAATATTTGAAATTACCGTCACCTCATTTTGCATCTACCGTCAACTACTGATCATCATTAGCAGCAGGTGTTGACACGTTAACAATGGAGTGGGACAACCATACGGACCGGATGAACAAGAAGAACCTGTATCGACAGGAGAAGCTTCTCGAGTTACTAGCTTGGTATTGCCGCCGTATGATAGATTACCCATCTTTATCAGATCTACGAGCACATGGTCCTTCACTTAGATGTACACACCATGAAGAACTGAATGAATGCGACAGTGATAGTGAACAAAAAGACACACATCTGGTCAGTAGTAAAGATGTACAGGTTAGTGTTATAGGAAATTCATCATCTATGGTTAGAATATGTCTAATTTCTATCTCATGTGTCACGGGATGTAAATTGTGCACTACAATCTAATGTCTTTAAGTACATTATGGCAACATATTATCGTCATCAACTGGACTCGATGACTAAGGGTCTACATGTGCTGCTTCAAGAGTTCAAACAGCTCATGTCTTTGAATGCATATGTGTTACCTAGGTCAAGCAAATCAAAGAGAAAGCGGGTTCAGCTGGTGAGTAGGCCAACTCTCTTGTGTAAACACTTCCTTATTTTTGACCTTTGTTCGCCCATGTAACTGTATATTGTGGCAGATGCATCTATAGCTTCTGGAATTCTCCCATATGATGTAACCTGCATGTATTTTTTCTATAGGGAAAGTTAGGACGCTCAAATGATGGCCTTACTGCAGGTTATTTACCCAAGAAACAACAATCTGAACCAGTCATCAGTCCACTGGCAGTGCAGCAGGAAGAACCAGTAGCACCCGAGCACGGCGTGACAAACTAGCATGAAAAACTAGATGCTATGAAGAAGGCCCTGGCATGGCAGCAGCTAGAACTTCAAGATGTCAAGAAGGCCATGGCAGAGCGGCAACAAGAACGTGAAGCTGTGAAGGGTCTCCTGCCAGATGCACAACGTCAACTTGAATATGTCAACAATACCATTCTAGAGCAGCAAGAAGTACTTGAAAATGTCAAGAATGCCCTGCCAGAGCAATAGGATGACATTGAAGACCTGAAATTGGGGGTGTTTGACCAGTACAACCATATTCGATCTATCCACAATGGCCTCCAAGAGCAGCAAGAAAAACTTGTAGTCATCAAGAATGCGAATGAAGAGAAAACTACGGCTATCAAAAGAGACTTGATAAAATTGATGCCCTGGTTAGGTACATCATCAGGGTTGCGGTGCTAGGATGCTGTGAAACTTAGTCATGTGTCTAATTTTATACTATGGTTTTTTACCATGGCTGGTTATTGTAATGTTTGAGAGAGTCTGTTTGACAAGTGTCAAGTTTGCATTTTAATAAAAGCAGAGATATCTCAATTTGCATTGAAATTCAAATTTTGCACAAATTCATATCAAAAATTTCAAATATGCTGGCCAATTTTTGCAATATAAAACAAATTGACCGCGCGTACAAACTATGATGGTTATGGACGTCGTCACCGGCATACGGTCGCATGATGTCTACTACACACCTTATTCTTGTAGACTCGTGTTGGGCCTCCAAGCGCATAGTTTTGTAGGACAGTAGCAATTTTGATGACCTAAGGTTTATCAATCCATGGGAGATGTAGGATGAACATGGTCTCTCTCAAACAACACTGCAACCAAATACAAGAAATCTCTTATGTCCCAACACACCCAATACAATGGCAAATTGTATAGGTGCACTAATTCGGTGAAGAGATGGTGATACAAGTGTAGTATGGATAGTAGATATAGGTTCTTGTAATCTAAAAATAAAAAAACAGCAAGGTGGCACGTGATAAAACAGAGCAAAAACGGTATTGCAATGCTTGAAAACAAGGCATAGGGTTCATACTTTCACTAGTGCAATATCTCAACAGTGCTAACATAATTGAATCATATAACAATCGCTCAACGTGCGACAAAGAATCACTCCAAAGTTCTTATCTAGCGGAGAACATAAGATGAAATTGTTGTAGGGTTCGAAACCACCGCAAATTTATATTTTTTGATCAATCTATTGAGCCATCCCTATAAGCGTCATGAACAGCCCTAGAGTTCATACTAAAATAACACCATATGATACGCATCAACCAACTCTAATGTCACCACAAGTATCTGTGAGTCAATTATATGATACGCATCAACCAACTTTAGATTCATAATATTCAATCCAACACAAAGAACTTCAAAGAGTTTCTACCAGAGAAAGTAGGAGAAAATTTGCATCAACCCCTATGCATAGATTACCCCAATGTCACCTCGAGAATCCGTGAGTTGAGTGCCAAAACATACATCAAGTGAATCAATAAAACACGCCATTGTCACCACGGGTGTCTACATGCAAGACATACATGAAGTGTTCTTAAATCCATAAAAGTATTCAATCCGATAATAGTGAAACCTCAAAGGTAAACTACTCCCTCCTCGTCATGGAGATCGCCGGGATGATGAAGATGGCCTCCGGTGATGATTTCCCCTTCCGGCAGGGTGCCGGAACAGGGATCCAGATGGTATTTCGAAGGTACAGAGGCTTGCGATGGCCAAGTCAAAGTTCTAGGGTTATTTTTGGAGGTTTATGAATATATAGGAATTTTTGGCATCAGTCTCACACAAAGTGGTGCCACAGGGGGCCCACGAGGCACCAGGGCGTGGCCACCCCCCTGGGCGTGCCCTGGTGGCTTATGGGGCCCTCATGGCTCTTATGGTCCTCCAACGAAGCTTCTAGTGTCTCTTTTGTTCCAAAAAAATTGTCAAAAAGTTTCAGCCCATTCTGAGAACTTCTATTTCTGCACAAAAAACGACACCACAGTAGTTCTGCTGAAAACAGCGTCAGTCCGGGTTAGTTCCATTCAAAATCATACCAAAACCATATAGAATTGTTGTAAACATGGCATGAATACTTCATAGATACGTTGGAGACGTATCTGCATCCCCAAGCTTAATTCCTGCTCATCTTCGAGTAGGTAAATGATAAAAGAAATAATTTATGAAGTGTGAATGCTAACATAGTGCATAAGCTTGATCAATGATAATTTCAATCACTTTTCCTAGCATCATAACATCAACTCTTTCTCATAAAACTCATCATGATAAAGTAGCAATCAATTCACATGTTATGGTTTTCTTGAAACTTAACATCCTATGTTCTTAGTCACCAATCAATTGCAATTCAACTTATCTTCAACAAAGTCTAAGTAAGAGCTCCACATACTCAATTATCATATAGTCTTCTATGATTGCTAGTACTCAAAGCATATTTTTAGAACAAATAGAATCCATTGAACACAGAGAAAGATAGGGGCTTAATGTTTCACCTCCCCACTTATTTATCATAGAGATTATTGTCAACAATAATAATTCATGATCAATTATATTTGAATGGCCATATGTGCCTGGATCTTTCCCCACTACATGATGCTTGCCAACTGAAGAATAGGTTGGAATAAGAAGAAATACTATTGACTCTTGCATGAATGTAAAAACTGAAAAGTAAAAGATAGGCCCTTCGCAGAGGCAAGCATGGATTTGCAGAGGTGCCGGAGCTCATTGCTTAAAACAGAGATGAATACATTTTGAGAGGCATGTCTTTCCTGAATACATTTTGAAAATTATTAATGGGTATTCACAATCATAAAATATGTCCAATATAATATATTTGTATGTGAAAGTTCTCTTCCATATATTGTCTTTCATGAATTGCTTGTAGGACTAATATTGTGACTGTCGAATTTCAATAGATTTTACTTCCTACACCAAATGTGAGACTACTACTAGGCATGATACAAGTATATGAAGCACATATAATTTCAACTTCATGATATTCAATTCATTCAACAATTTACTCATAGGATATAAGTGAAGCACAAGAGTAAATGACAAACTACTCCAAAAAGATATAAGTGAAGATCAAATTAGTAGTTAAGTAAATAAGTAGCTAGGTGAAGACTCTCTCTCATTTAAAAATTTCAGATCTAAATATTTTATTCAAATAGAAAACAAAACAAAATAAAATGACATTCCAAGAATAGCACATCTCATGCGAAGAAGCAAAAACTTAGGCTCAATCGATACTAACCGATAATTGTTGATGAAGAAAGGTGGGATGCCTACCGGGGCATCCCCAAGCTTAGATGCTTGAGGCTTCTTGGAATATTGGGCATCCCCAATCTTGAGCTCTTGTGTCTCTTGAATTCTTCTCATATCATGGTTTCGCTAAATCTCAAGAACTTCATCCACACAAAACTCAACAAGTACTCGTGAGATAAGTTAGTATAAATCAATGCAAAACCTTATCATTCTCTACTGTAGCAAATCACTAACATTATTATTTGACATTGCATACTAAATGCCTCCACATATTTAATACTTCTATCCTCAAATAGAATCGTTAAACAAGCAAACATATGCAAACATAACAACAATCTGTCTAAACAGAACAGTCTGTAAAGCATGAAGAAAGATCCATGCTTATTTAGCTCCAAAAATTCTGAAAAACTACCACACTGTAGAAAATTTATCATGCTTAATGTGTAAGAATTTCAAGATTTTATCACGTTCTGACTTTTCTGAAGAATTCAGACAATAATAGAAAACTTCCTGTTTTCAAATAGCAATATATAGTCTTGCAAATTGAGCATGGTAAAGGCTATACTTGACACTTTTATTGAAATAAAAGATACAAAACATTATTATAAATAACAACAAGCAAATCTTAACAAAATAAAATGACGCTCCAAGCAAAGCTCATATCATGTGACGAATAAAAATATAGCTCCAAGTGAGGTTACTGATAATGTTCAAGACAAAAGAGGGGATGCCTTCCGGGGCATCCCCAAGCTTAGTTGCTTAGGTCTTCCTTGAATATTACCTTGGCGTGCCTTGGGCATCCCCAAGCTGCCACTCCTTATTCTTCTCATATCGATATCTCACCCAAAACTTGAAAACTTCAATCACACAAAACTTAACGAAACTTCGTGAGATGTGTTAGTATAATAAAACAAATCATTCACTTTGGTATTGTCAATACAAGATTCATAATTTTCCTCACACAATTCCTACTGTACCATATCATTTCTACAATTTATATTGACCAATATAAGCTGTAGAAACCATAAAACAAGCAAACTATGCATTGAAAATAGAATCTATCAAAAACAGAACAGTCTGTGAAGATCTGAATAATGAATATACTTCTGTAACTCCAAAAATTCTGAAAAATTAGGGAAACATGGGAAATTTGTATATCAATCAAGTATAAAAACATCAAAACTTTAGCACATTCTAGTGAATTATGGTAATTCCAGAACTGGGTGCAAAAGTTTCTGTTTTTGCACAGAATCAAGTCAACTATCATCCACACTATCCCAAAGGCTTTACTTGGCACTTTATTGAAAAAAGCTATAAAACATGATTACTACAGTATCTTAATCATGTGAACACACAAAAACAGTAGGGGTAAATGTTGGGTTGTCTCCCAACAAGCACTTTTCTTTAATGCCTTTTTAGTTAGGCATGATGATTTCAATGATGCTCACATAAAAGTAAAGAATTGAAACATAACGGGAGCATCATGAATCATGTGTTCCTCTCTCATAATAATTTTCAGTAGCATCATGAATTAATTCAACAATATAGCTATCACATAAAGCATTCTTTTCATGATCCACAAGCATAGAAATTTTATTACTCTCCACATAAGCAAATTTATTCTTAAGAATAGTAGTGGGAGTATCATATGAAACTCAAATACTATAAATTGTTTCCACATTAAAAGAGTAATGTTCAGTAAAAGGGTAATCATAATTATTACAAGTTTTATAAATATAATCATTAGTAATTTTATAACATAGGTATCATCACATAATCATCATAAGTAGCAACTTGGTTCTCATCATAATCAATTGAAACCTCTTCCGAAATAGTGGAATCATTACTGAATAAAGTCATGACCTCTCCAAATCCACTTTTATCATTATAATAAGATTCAACACCCTCCAAAATAGTGGGATAATTATTATCTAAAGTTGACAATCTTCCAAACCCACTTTCATAAATATTGCAATCATCATAAATAGGAGGCATGCAATCATCATAACTAATTTGATCATTCAAAGTAGGGGGACTAAAAATATCATCTTCATTAAGCATAGCATCCCCAAGCTATGGTACAAACATTAATTGCAGAAAATAAATTCTCAAACATGTAATTCTCATCAAACATAGCATCCCCAAGCTTGTGGCTTCGCATATTATAAGCATAATCACTCTCATCATTAATAGTATGAACAGCACCAATAATATAACAATTATTATCATCATAATTTTCCAAGTTGGTGCCAAAAAGATTTTCAAGATTATAAGAAGTATCATTAATTTTCCAATCATAATTATCACAACAAGTAATAGGCCTAACAAAATAATCCTCAATAGTTCCTTTGGACATTATGCCATAAGACAAAGAAGCAATATCATCATCAAGTGTATCATCTTCCACAACTATTTTTGATTCATTCTCATGAGGCACAACAATAATAGGAGCAACATTATTTGGGAGGGTTACCTCTACTCTTTCTTGTTTTCTTCTTCTTCGCCACATCATGTGTGGGTTTAATCAATTTTTCTGAGCTTATTATTGATGAGATTGGTTGAATATGGAGCTCCTTCTCGTCACCTATTTCATCATGGGAGACAATAGGAGGGAAAGTGGAATTACCCTTTCATTAGTATTCCTTTTATATTCTATTGGTTTTCCCATCTTTCTATAGTTGGCAATATAAGCACTTTCATTGCAATTTACCATACATAACATATGGATTTGTTTCAAAGTAGTTTGAGCATGGTCTGTGAATATGAATCCCTCAAACCAAATATCTTAATGTGACAATTCTTCACATCCTGAAAATAAACAAAGTTCATTATAAAGTTCAAGGGTGATCAAGTCATTATAATATCTAGCCATGATTCGATCATGAAAAAGTCTGCATTGGAAATTAAGATGACCAACCCTATTGCAAGTTAAAAAGTAATGGGATGAGGAGAGCATAATTTGTAGTAAATTCATCTATCAATTTAAGCCACCAATTGGTTTTATCATGTTTATGCTTTTTACAAAATCTATCATCCCTATAAGGCATGTCTTCACAAACTTTATGCACTCCACAAAAATTGACATGCTTATAAGAAACATTTTTATCATGACTAGTGCAATCATCATTAGTATTTTGGATATTCATAGAATTCATACTAACAACATTTCAATCATGCTTATCATTCAAAGATTTTATGCCAAACATTTTATTGAATTATTCTTCTATCAATTGAGCACAATTTTCTGATCCATCATTTTCAAGAAAGACATGATAAAGACGAAGAATATGAGGCAACCTCACTTCCAATTTTTTGTAGTTTTCCTTTATAAACAAAACTAGTGATAAAATAAGAAACTAAAAGATTCAATTGCAAGATCTAAAGATGTACCTTCAAGCACTTACCTCCCCGACAACGGCGCGAGAAAAGAGCTTCATGTCTACTACACAACTAATTCTTGTAGACTCGTGTTGGGCCTCCAAGCGCAGAGTTTTGCAGGATAGTAGAAGTTTTCCCTCAAGTGGATGACCTAAGGTTTATCAATCCATGGGAGGCATAGGATAAAGATGGTCTCTCTCAAACAACCCTGTAACCAAATACAAGAAATCTCTTGTGTCCCAAACACACCCAATACAATGGCAAATTGTATAGGTGCACTAGTTCAACGAAGACATGGTGATACAAGTGTAGTATGGATAGTAGATATAGATTTTTGTAATCTAAAAATGAAAAAACAGCAAGGTAGCAAGTGATTAAACGGAGCCCAAACGGTATTGCAATGCCTAAAAACAAGGCCTAGGGTTCATACTTTCACTAGTGCAATCTCTCAACAGTGCTAACATAATTGAATCATATAACAATCACTCCACTTGCGACAAAGAATCACTCTAGAGTTCTTATCTAGCGGAGAACATAAGATGAAATTGTTGTAGGGTACTATACCACCTCAAAGTTATCTTTTCCAATCAATCTATTGAGCCATCCCTATAAGAGTCACGAACAACCCTAGAGTTCATACTAAAATAACACCATATGATATGCATCAACCAACTCTAATGTCACCTAGATACTCCAATGTGACCACAAGTATCCGTGAGTCAATTATATGATATGCATCAAACAACTTCAGATTCATAATATTCAATCCAACGCAAAGAATTTCAAAGAGTGCCCCAAGATTTCTACCAGAGAAAGTAGGACGGAAATGTGCATCAACCCCTATGCATAGATTACCCCAATGTCACCTCGGGAATCCGCGAGTTGAGTGCCAAACATACATCAAGTGAATCAATAGAACACCCCATTGTCACCACGGGTATCCGCGTGCAAGACATACATCAAGTGTTCTCAAATCCATAGAAGTATTCAATTCGATAATAGTGAAACCTCAAAGGTAAAAACTCAATTCATCACAACAAGATAGAGAGGGAAAAACACCATATGATCCAACTATATTAACAAAGCTCGTGGTACATCAAGATCATGCCAAATCAAGAACACGAGAGAGAGAGAGAGAGAGAGAGAGGGAGATCAAACACATAGCTACTAGTACATACCCTTAGCCCTGAGGGTGAACTACTCCCTTCTCGTCATGGAGACCGTCGGGATGATGAAGATGTCCTCTGGTGATGATTTTCCCTTCCGGCAGGGTGCTAGAATAGGGCTCTATGGTATTTCAAATGTACATAGGCTTGCGGCGGCGGAGTCAAAGTTCTAGGGTTATTTCTGGAGGTTTATGAATATATAGGAATTTTTGGTGTCGGTCTCACGCAAAGAGGTGCCACAGGGGGGCCACGAGGCACCAGGGCGCAGCCACCCCGCTGGGCGCGCCCTGGTGGCTTGTGGGGCCCTCGTGTCTCTTCTGGTCCTCCCATGAAGTTTCTAGTGTCTCTTTTGTTCCAAAAAAATCATCAAAAAGTTTCAGCCCATTCAGAGAACTTTTATTTCTGCACAAAAAACAACACCACGGTAGTTCTGCTGAAAACAACGTCAGTCCAGGTTAGTTCCATTCAAATCATACCAAAACCATATAGAATTGTTGTAAACATGGCATCAATACTTCATAAATTATAGATACGTTGGAGACGTATCATTGCACATGCAAGAAACCACGTCACCCACGTATGGACCCGCCCACCAACATCCACGTCAGCACAACAATGGGCTCACATGTCAGAACCGTTGACCTGTCAGACGAGACATCGTCACCGAAAAATGAGGCCGGGTCCCACACGTAAGCAGCCACGTCAGCATCTTCTGGGGCCATATGTCAGCAACGTTGGCTGGTCAAAACTGATGCCAATTTATTACTGACGGGACCATCGGCGATAAAACCCACGCCAGACCCAGATGGAAGAAGCCACCTCAGCAACTGCTGGCCTCGCCTGTCTGAATCTTTGACCGGTCAACCCCCTCAGACCGATCAACGGTGACGGGATTATAATCGCCAAAAAGATTTTAGGCAACATATTGGGCCATCATAGGTGACATCTTGGGCCGTCACCAAACACAACCATCGATGACATTTTTTGGTCCGTCACCTAATATGCGAACTTGCGTGACGAAAAAAGTGGTACCATCAAAATTTTATTTTCTGTGACAGCGGTTCGGTGACGGTGGGCGCGACGACCGGAAAACATCGCCAGTGTATTTTCCATGACGAAAATGGGTTATACATGACACAAGTGAAGCGTCGCAAAATAGAGCAAATTTTGTAGTGTAAGTTCAGACCTTCTATTGTTGATTCTAAAGTTACTATTTACATTGATCATGCTACTATTAAATATCTTATGGATAAGGAAGATACTAAACGTAGGACGATTGGGTGGGTTCTTTTATTACAAGAGTTTGACTTGCATATTGTTGATGGAAGGGGAGCCGATAATCCTGTTGCAGATAATTTTTCTAGGATGGAAAATATTCTTGATGACCCAATACTTGTTAATGATAGTTTTCCCAATGAGCAATTAGCTGTTATAACCTTCTCATGATAACCCTTGGTGTGCAAATTATGTTAATTTCATTGTTGCTAAATATATACCACCTAATAACACTTACCAACAAAAAAGTTCTTCTTTTACTTAATACATTACTTTTGGGATGACCCACATTTATATAATGGAGTAGATGGTGTTATTAGACGTTGTGTACCTCAGCATGAGCAGGAACAAATCTTGAGGAGGTGCCACTCCGAAGCATATGGAGGACACCATGTTGGAGATAGAACTGCACACAAGGTATTGCAATATGGTTTTTATTGGTGTACTCTCTTCAAAGATGCATGCAAGTTCGTCCTTTCTTGTGATGAATGTCAGAGAGTTGAAAATATCAGTAGACGTCAGGAAATGCCTATGAATTACTCACTTGTTATTGAACTGCTTGATGTTTGGGGTTTTGATTATATGGGACCTTTCCCTTCTTCGTATAGGTACACTCATATTTTAGTTGACATTGATTATGTCACTAAGTGGGTAGAAACTATTCCAACTAGTAGTGTTGATCATAAGACTTCTATTAAAATGCTTAAAGAGGTTATTTTCTGAGGTATGGAGTCCCTGGATATTTAATGACTGATGGTGGTTCACATTTCATTCATGGTGTTTTTCGTAAAGTTCTAGCTAAATATGATGTGAATCATATAGTAGAATCACCTTACCATCCTCAGTTTAGTGGGCATTAGAATTAAGTGATCTGGAAATAAAGTCAACTTTTCAAAATATTGTTAATACACCTAGAAAGAATTGGTCTAAAAGACTTGATGATGCACTTTGGGCGTGCAGAACTGCTTATAAAAATCCTATGGGTATGTCCCCGTATAAAATGGTTTATGGAAAATCTTGTCATTTACCTCTTGGGTTAGAACATAAAGCTTATTGGGCGATTAAATAACTTAATTATGACTTTAAGCTTGCCGATGAAAAGAGGTTATTTGGTATTAGTTCTCTGGATGAATGGAGGACACAAGCTTATGAAAATGCAAAATTATTCAAAGAGAAAGTTAAAATATGGCATGGTAAAAGAATTTAGAAACGATAATTTAATATTGGTGATAAAGTTCTTTTGTACAAGTCTTGTTTCAGACATTTTGCAGGTAATCTTCTCTCTAAGTGGGAAGTACCATATATCATCAAAAAAGTTTACCTCTCTGGAGCCATCAAGATCAATAACGCCGAAGGAAACAAACCGAAGGTGGTTAATTGGCAAAAAATTAAACATTATATTATGGGTACCCCCATTAACTTTGATTCAGATGTTGTCGGCGTTCTAGGATTGGGGGTACCTAGACTTGCTTGCCTGCGGCCCAATGCATGGCCCCTTCGGCAGCTCCGTACGACCCAGCTACAAGACCTAGCAAGCAAGACCCTCGCGAGGGCCCCCTGGCCTTGCGAGGTGACCGACGCCAAGACCTCCCAAGGAGAGGCTCCCCGAGCCGCCCCACGAGGAGCGAAGATCTCTATGCAAGCCTCCCGCCTCACGAGGCTCGCGATGACATGAGCCATGATGACCAAAGCCAGGCGGGCGCCAGCGGGAGCATCTAGGACAGTTTCCTCTTTGGTGCTAAGGAGGCAAGGACGTACGCAGGTTCTGAGGGATCCCCCAAAGGTTTCCGTTTCGGTGCAACAAGACCAAGACCATGAGCTCGGCAGGACGGATGTCATCACCGAGCCCACAGCTACGTCATGACCAGAAGCTTTGCCGGTGAAGACCATCTTTCGTCAGGATAAGATGTACCTATTTCCCCCCTTCAAAATTGGCCACTGTGGTATACCTTCCCGCCTAAGTTGTGAGGGAAGAGAGCCGGACCTAGTATAAGTATAGGCTAGGCTCCACCATAGTAAAGGGCGACTCATTTCTCTCCCTCAGAACCCTCGAGAGGCAGCTCACCAACTGTACTAGTTCATCCTCATCCTCCTCGTGAGGCAATCCACCACAAAGCAGGAGTAGGGTTTTACACCGCAAGGTGGCCCGAACCTGGGTAAACTACTGTGTCCCTTCTTTCCCCGCTCGCATGAACTCGATGAGGCCAAGCTATGAGGTGATGAGCTTGAGGCTGAAGCTAGGCTAGATCTTCGCACACGCCCCAGAGTTCGAACCTTGTTTGGGTCCGCGGAGCCCCGATTTCGACATTTGGCATGCCAGGTAGGGGCGAGTCAGAGCTCTCCCTTTTGCTTCGCTCCGTATCTGCTCTGTCGCTTCCATGGCCGACGCCCGCCGAGTTCGTGCTGAGCGCCGGGCCGCTCGCGTCAACAAGACGGTGCCCGTGGGCCACGGTGTTCCACGCCACTTTGCTTCTCCCACAGCTAACGCTGCCATCGCCCCTGCTGCTCGTGAGCAGCAGGACTCTTCGCTGCCACCCTACATGCAGCGTGATGGCTGCATCGCCAATCTTTCCCTCACCCCTGCCACGGCATCGTCCTCCCACGTGCGTCGCGGGCCGGCAAACGCGCAGGCTGCGCTGCTCATGGTGCGTGAGCTGCTGCGCTATCGTCCCACCAATGAGGGCTATGACGCCTGGCTGGGTCGCATCACCGAGCTTGTCAATGCCACCAGCGAGGCCCTGGTGCCATCCCACTCGCTCCATCCCCCGCCCTTCCATGCGGGCGACGTAGCTCACGGCGCTCCTCCTCCTCCTCTGCGCAGCGCCGACGCCGAGCCGAGGCGTGATGCACGCCCGAGCGACCCGCCGCGCCCGGCGCCAGTGCCGGTGTGGGATGAGGTCAGTATGACGCGCATGCGCTCCCCGCACCGCCACACCAGCACCAAGATCGGGCAGCTCTGGGAGCTGTAGCGCATGGGCATCAGCATCATGCTCCTCTCACGCGAGCTGCGCCCGTAAGCGCGGCGAGCTGCCGCACCTTCACCCGTGAGTTGCGCCATGTCGTTTGGCCCGGCAAGTTCAAGCCGGATCTGCCCCCGCGCTATGATGGCACCCCAGACCCTGCGGAGTTCCTCCAGCTCTACTCGCTGAGCATCGAGGTGGCGAATGGCGACGACAAGGTCATGGCGAACTAGTTCCCCATGGCTCTCAAGGACGGCGCGTGCTCCTGGCTCTTGCACCTTCGGGAGGGTTCGATGTCCTCGTGGGACGAGCTCCGCGAGTGGTTCATCGCCAACTTCCAGGGCACCTGCGACCGTGCTCTCACCATCAATGACCTGCCACGCATGAAGCAGCAGCCGGGTGAAACCCTCTGCAAGTACATTCAGCGCTTCACCAACGTTCACCTCAAGATCTCGAAGGCCTCAGACGAAGCCACAATCTCGGTGTTCACCGAGGGCGTCATGGATGTCAAGATGAGCGAGGAGCTCGCCATCCACGATGACATGTGTACGACGCTGGAGATGTTCAACCTGGTGGACAGGTGCGCCAGGGCGGAAGAGGGCTGCCTCTCTCTCCTCAAGCTCCCTGACATCGATCCTGAAGACAAGAAGGCAAAGGCCAAGGAGGTGAAGGCCAAGGGCCCCACAGTGGTGGCAGCAGAGCCTGAGTTGAAGCGCGACCGCGATGAGCTAGCCAAGGATAACCGCCCATTTTGTGTCTTCCACAACGTTCACACCCACAACACCAATGATTGCCAGGAGCTCAGGGCGCTCCGGGATGAGCGCCTGGGCCGCCGCCCCCAGCGCGGCGACTGAAGCTTCGGCCAAGGAGGAGGCCGCGGTGGAGGCCACTGGGACAACCGCAACCCTCATCAGGACTGGCGTGACCAGCCTCACGAGGATCGCTGGCGTGATCAGCCTCACGACGGCCCCTGGCATGATTAGCCTCGCGAGGCCCATCCTCAGGGTAACGCTGGCCTCCCTCCACTGCCACCACCGCCAAGGAGGAATGATGACAACCATCAGGATGATGGGGCTGGGGGCTTCCAGGAACTTCGCATGATTGCCTGCATCCTTGGCAGTGCCCAGGCACCCGCCTTGAATCACATCTTCAAGCAGTTCTCTCGCGAGGTGAACGCGGCCCTCCTGAAGCTTGAGGCCGCGCGCCCCCTCAGGTGGTCACAGTACGCCATCACCTTCGACTCCAAGGATCACCTCAGGTGCGCGGCCACTGCTGGCGCGCTCCCTATGCTCTGCACGCTCACCATCAGCAATGTTTCTGTCACCAAAACTCTCATTGATGGCGGCGCTGGCCTCAGTGTGCTCTCCGTCGAGACCTTCGAGATGCTTCAGGTGCCCTATGACCAGCTCATGCCCACCAGGCCATTCTCTGGGGTGACCGACAGTTCCACCGTCCCCCTAGGGCAGGTGCGCCTCCCTGTCACCTTCGGCAAGCGCGACAACTACCACACCGAGGGGGGGGGGGGGGGGGGGGGGGGGGGGGGGGGGGGGGGGGGGGGGGGGGGGGGGGGGGGGGGGGGGGGGGGGGGGGGGGGGGGGGGGGGGGGGGGGGGGGGGGGGGGGGGGGGGGGGGGGGGGGGGGGGGGGGGGGGGGGGGGGGGGGGGGGGGGGGGGGGGGGGGGGGGGGGGGGGGGGGGGGGGGGGGGGGGGGGGGGGGGGGGGGGGGGGGGGGGGGGGGGGGGGGGGGGGGGGGGGGGGGGGGGGGGGGGGGGGGGGGGGGGGGGGGGGGGGGGGGGGGGGGGGGGGGGGGGGGGGGGGGGGGGGGGGGGGGGGGGGGGGGGGGGGGGGGGGGGGGGGGGGGGGGGGGGGGGGGGGGGGGGGGGGGGGGGGGGGGGGGGGGGGGGGGGGGGGGGGGGGGGGGGGGGGGGGGGGGGGGGGGGGGGGGGGGGGGGGGGGGGGGGGGGGGGGGGGGGGGGGGGGGGGGGGGGGGGGGGGGGGGGGGGGGGGGGGGGGGGGGGGGGGGGGGGGGGGGGGGGGGGGGGGGGGGGGGGGGGGGGGGGGGGGGGGGGGGGGGGGGGGGGGGGGGGGGGGGGGGGGGGGGGGGGGGGGGGGGGGGGGGGGGGGGGGGGGGGGGGGGGGGGGGGGGGGGGGGGGGGGGGGGGGGGGGGGGGGGGGGGGGGGGGGGGGGGGGGGGGGGGGGGGGGGGGGGGGGGGGGGGGGGGGGGGGGGGGGGGGGGGGGGGGGGGGGGGGGGGGGGGGGGGGGGGGGGGGGGGGGGGGGGGGGGGGGGGGGGGGGGGGGGGGGGGGGGGGGGGGGGGGGGGGGGGGGGGGGGGGGGGGGGGGGGGGGGGGGGGGGGGGGGGGGGGGGGGGGGGGGGGGGGGGGGGGGGGGGGGGGGGGGGGGGGGGGGGGGGGGGGGGGGGGGGGGGGGGGGGGGGGGGGGGGGGGGGGGGGGGGGGGGGGGGGGGGGGGGGGGGGGGGGGGGGGGGGGGGGGGGGGGGGGGGGGGGGGGGGGGGGGGGGGGGGGGGGGGGGGGGGGGGGGGGGGGGGGGGGGGGGGGGGGGGGGGGGGGGGGGGGGGGGGGGGGGGGGGGGGGGGGGGGGGGGGGGGGGGGGGGGGGGGGGGGGGGGGGGGGGGGGGGGGGGGGGGGGGGGGGGGGGGGGGGGGGGGGGGGGGGGGGGGGGGGGGGGGGGGGGGGGGGGGGGGGGGGGGGGGGGGGGGGGGGGGGGGGGGGGGGGGGGGGGGGGGGGGGGGGGGGGGGGGGGGGGGGGGGGGGGGGGGGGGGGGGGGGGGGGGGGGGGGGGGGGGGGGGGGGGGGGGGGGGGGGGGGGGGGGGGGGGGGGGGGGGGGGGGGGGGGGGGGGGGGGGGGGGGGGGGGGGGGGGGGGGGGGGGGGGGGGGGGGGGGGGGGGGGGGGGGGGGGGGGGGGGGGGGGGGGGGGGGGGGGGGGGGGGGGGGGGGGGGGGGGGGGGGGGGGGGGGGGGGGGGGGGGGGGGGGGGGGGGGGGGGGGGGGGGGGGGGGGGGGGGGGGGGGGGGGGGGGGGGGGGGGGGGGGGGGGGGGGGGGGGGGGGGGGGGGGGGGGGGGGGGGGGGGGGGGGGGGGGGGGGGGGGGGGGGGGGGGGGGGGGGGGGGGGGGGGGGGGGGGGGGGGGGGGGGGGGGGGGGGGGGGGGGGGGGGGGGGGTGGTCTTCCTCGGTTTGGTACTTCTCAGCCTACAATCCAACCTACCTTACACTAGCTTGATCAGTAGGTAATTTATTATACTCACAAGCACTTCATTTATTGTATCATCCAGGTAGAGATGGCATATTGGAGCAAGCATCATGTCAGGTTTAGGGAATACAAAACCTTCAGTATGTAGAAATTTTGCCCCATAGTTATTGTACACCGGCTGGAGAGAAATTATTGGACAGATGCCCCAATTATAAGAAAGAATAATTTCATAAATCAGAGGGAGATATGCTCTCATAAATTGCTCACCTTTTGAAGGTTTAATACATATTGGCCCGATGAAGCCATTTTTCTGTTTATAGTTTCCTATATCAACAACTTCCTGTATAATCCCGAAATGGTTTGTTGCCTATTTATTTTTTCTTATTCACACCATTATTTAGTTCAGAGGAATACCAGTCATTTACAAACACAGCTGATGGCAATGTTCATATGGATTAGAAAGAAAAAATAGTGATGCCAAAATATAATTTGATCACACCGCATTGCTATGTTGTGTTTTGCCAAAGAACTGAGCAATGGTTCACATGGATTGCAGAAAATATTAGTAACATAATGAGAAGTGCATCATAAGAACTAAACAATCTGGAACTTATATATATTTTAAATTATGCATTGATTGCTGAAAATATTGTTTGATGTATGCATTACCTCTCTTCCATTTAACTAGATTTCTATTTCATATACTAGGATGGCGATGCCGATGCTTCTCTGGCTGCTACTGAGGATGGCAGTGATCCTCTCACCCACCCAAAATCAAAGACGGGTTGTTCTTCCCATCACTTGTTTATTTATGCTATGAAGTAAACAGGTACAATGATCCTCTTTTGCTAAACATGGGTGTCTGGAACTTAAGGAACACTAGTGGTGGGAAAGGAGCTGGAGGTAACAAGAAAGCGAAGTAGTAATTCCCCGTGTGAATGTCCTTGATAAGAAAAATGGTCCACCCAACATTTATTTTGCATTCCTATCCATCTAAACGTCGGTATTTTTTTCATACTCTCAGTTTTGCTCTTCATATTGCAGACTACTTTCCTATGGTGCTTGTTGCATGCTTGTTGCTGATTGCACACCCTATGGTGCTTGATGCCGATTGCAATGGCAACGCTTCATCTTCGCAGGCGATCCAAGCTGTGCTCGTCATCTACACTAGTGTTAAACTATATTCAGGCGTGACTATATGCATGCCATTTGTGTAATAGAATATTTATAGCAAATATTCACTACAATTTATTCTTTCGTGTAGGCACATGCCTTTTCTCTCTTTAACACAGTACATTAGTTAAGAAATTTCAATCGTTGTCCGCTGTCAGGTAATCTTATATTACTTCTAAGCTTCTACAAAAGTGACTATAGATTTATTTGATTTATTAGATTATATCAAACTACTACAAAGTATACTTCAGAATGTTTCCTCTCCAATCAGCAACGCTTTTAGTTAAACAAGGGATTCTTTCATTATTTGAGGCTTCCACTTAATATTATTACAACTCAGCGAATGATCAACACCCGAAGACAATGATAACCATACTTTCTCGCAAGTAAAGTAGGTTGTAGAACACCTTGACAATGCAACTATATATTCAGGGGACATTCTACAGATTTGTGCTTAGACGATGAGTTTCAGTGGTATGGAAAGCATATGTGCTTTCAACAATGACAGCCCACCGAAAACACCTAGCCATGAAGAGTTGGTTAGAGAATAAGGTCATGTTCGATACTGATGCAACATGTAGCGATGACTCTACCTATGGAAACAAGTGCATGTCTTGGTTTTGCCTACAAGCAGGAGCTACAAAGATCAACCACAAGCTGAGAAACTGAACCAGGGCTATCTGTATGATACTACCTATATAGCTTGCTTTCTAATATAAAACCAATGTAAATAAGCTATCATGAACTGGCCAAATAAGTTTCTGGCCTATCATGCTACCATGCAATACCTAAGTATCTATGTCCTTATGCTTCAAGGATTCTATTATCTATATCTAAACTACTCTTGCATGGTTTGAATGCTCGGTTCGCTCTCGCTTTTTGTTCCAGGGGCGCAATGGGTTGATTTTATGATCGTTGTATAAATATCCCATCTTGCATGGTCTGAAAGCCTGATTTGCTCACGCCCTTTGCGCCATTGGTGCAACGGGTCATCTAGTACTAATAAAAACTTAACCATAACTCACTCAACGATGCCGAGGTAAAACTTCATGGCGGATTTCCACAGTGCCACTTCGAGCTGGTGCTTATTCTTGGAGGCTTCGAGGTGGGCGGGAGCCCCTTCTTCGTTGGCCGCTACCACACACTCATCGGCAAGGAGCTCTTCATCCATGGTGTGGAATCGCTGGATGTGGGGGAAGATGTGCTCGTCGCACATCAAACCCACCCTCCACCCCCCGGCCGCCACACCGGGAGAGCCAACCGCGCTCCCGAGCCTACATCGACCTCCACCCGCGCCACCCTTTGTTGTCGTTGTTGCTTGAGTTGAAAAGCGTCATGACGGTGCGGCTTGAGCTCGCTTGCTTGGCGTCGTGGTGGCGTTGCTTGATGGCACGCTCCTGAGCCTGCCTCGACCTCCACTTGCGCCCCTGTTGTCGTCCTCGTTGCTTGAGCTGGAAATCTTCACGATGGCATGGCTCGAGCTTGCTTGCTCGGTGTCATAGTGGCGTCACTTGCCAGTCGTGCCCCTGTTCCCGCCTCGGCCTCCACCAGCGTTGGCGTGACCACCACAGCTGGATCCGCTTGCCATGGATCTTCCGTCGATGGTGAAAAAGGAGAGGAGAGGTGGGGCTAATTTCTCGCTAGAGTGCTCTAAACCTAGCGGCAAAGGAGACATTTTGTGACGAAGGGGATCTGGTTTGCTAACCCTACAAGCCCCCCGGCCCCATACATATAGCAGCAGAGCGGCGCATATGCGGGTCGTGTAGGATCGAAAGTATATCTAGAGGGGGGGGGGTTATTAGACTACTTGACGAAATAAAAACTTATCCTTTTCCCAATTTTAGTGGTAGGCAAGCTTTAGCAATTCTACCAAGTCAAGTACACCGTACACATGCAAGTCTAAGAGTTGAGCTGCGGAAAGTAAAGACTTTGCATATGAATGTAAAGGAGAGATCGAAGAAATCAAACACAATGATTTTTGTCATGGTTCTGATAGGTGGTGCTATCGTACATCCACATTGATGGAGACTTCAACCCATAGAGGGTAATGGTTGCGCGAGTCCATGGAGGGCTCCACCCATGAAGGGTCCATGAAGAAGCAACCTTGTCTATTCCATCATGGCTTACGCCCACGAAGGACTAGCCTCACTCGGGTAGATCTTCACGAAGTAGGCGATCTCCTTGCCCTTACAAACTCCTTGATTCAACTCCACAATATCTTGGAGGCTCCCAAGTGACACCTAACCAATCTAAGAGACACCACTCTGCAAAAGGTAATAGATGGTGTTGTTGATGATGAACTCCTTGCTCTTGTGCTTCAAATGATAGTCTCCCCAACACTCAATCACTCTCTCACAGATTTGGCTTTGGTAGAAGAGGGGATTGACTGGAAAGCAACTTGGGGAAGGCTAGAAATCAAGGTTCAAATGGTAGGATTGGAATCTCTTGATCTCAACACATGAGTAGGTAGTTCTCTCTCATAAAATGAGTAGTGGACGTAGTACACCGGACCAACCTACCACTTCCCACCCACCGTGCCGGAGAGGCTCTACCCTACCGGCGTGTACGTTGATCGCACACTACGTGTGTGGGCAATATCAAGGCTGAGGACGGCAAGGAACTTCACCGAGTTCTTCCTCGCGTCCGGCTACCACCACCTCCCGCGGGGATGTCCAACGATGTTCCGCGTCAAGGAGGTCATCCAAAACCGGGTGGTGGTTGCTCTCCTTGCCCACTTCACCAACACATTTGACGCCTTCTACCTCCTCGGCCGGGTGTTTTGGTGTGGCTCCGAGTTCATCGCTTTCACCACCCACAACAGGTTCACGGAGTACACCAACATCTTCCCCACCACGACGCGCATGCACAATCTTCCGTACCCCATCAACAACGCCCTGGAGGAGCAGTGAAAAGGGCACCCAGAGGAGGAGCGAGGTGGAGAGGGCGGCGGCTAGGGTTCTAAACCCTCTATCTTTTTTTAGTCTATGTTATGTTAAGTTGTAATTGAACTATGTTGGAGTTGCTATGGGCTTGTTGGCCCTTTTCTTAAGTTCTATTATTAAGTTCTTCCTAGTTTGAACTATGTGATCGTTCTATGGGCTTGTTGGCCCTATCTACATATTGGGACTACATATTTGTTGATTGTTTTCTTAGAGAGCTCGGCTTGTTAGTAGGGTTCCCTTGTTAGTAACCACCTAGTGCATGCAAGCAAGCTTTGTTAGTAGGGATGAATGAGTAGAGCTAAGCAAGGGAGTGGCTCTTTTTTTACACAAGCCACAAATACGTAGCCACCTAGCTAGAAGAGAGGAACCAGCGGCAGTGACCGTCGCTGCATCCGTGGAGGCTGGCGTGCAAGAAAACTGCTCGGTCTGTGCATCATGGCGGACGCATCGGCGCATGCAGGCTCGGTCGGCACATCGTGGCATCGGCGCATGCAGGCTGCAGGCAGGCTTTGCTGGGTGCATGCATAGCAGGCTTCTGTCCTGGCGGCGCGCGCAGACGTTTAATGCAAGGGACGGCCCAACAAAACCACGGCCCAACGGTCGAACAGCGACACCACCCAACGCGGCCCCACTTCTCAGGTCCAACGGACGACACAGTCCAGCATGGCCCCACTAGTCAGAATTAATGGTCAAGCCTTTGACCCACGACAACGTCCGTTGTGACCAGTTATGAGGGTTTCTGGCAAGGGAGTGGGGAAAATTGAGCATAAGTTAAGAGTGCGGGGATGAATGAGTAGAGCTAAGGAACCAGGGGCACAGATGTAAAAAACCCTATTAATAATCCATTTATTAATCTAATTGACATTCATATTAAGCACATAATATATTTCATTTCCATATTAAGGAAGCAGGATTTCATAATTGAAATACATCAGAGTACAACATGATATAGCTTCAGCACTCAGCTACCCAATTACACAACTGCACCAGCACCAAGTTTCACATGCAACATGTAGAACCTTTCGAATTAGCATCATAGACGGTATATAGACATATGCATCTCATCTGGAAAACTACTGAAGCGGAAGGCGAATATTGAGCCTTCATTCATGTTGAAGGTCTTTGCAACTTTAGGCCAGTGCCTGTGGATGATTGACCGTCCGTCCTTCGTCCTCTTCAGGAACACTTCAATATTGAACCATGGGTGTTGTATGAAAAACTTCCTCGCCTCCTGACCATAGAGGTGGTTTGAGAGGTAATCATCAGTGAACTGCTTTGGAAAGGCCTGAAAACAAGGATGTGCATAAATATCTTCTCTATATTGGAAATGGGTCAAAGGAATTAAAAAAGGCAAGGTATAATAGTTAGTACCATCTTGTAGTGAACTGATGTCTTCTTCATTGTGCAGACAAAGATCTTGTTGTTTTTTATCGCTAATTTCTTTATCCTAACAATCTTTCTGAGTTTGTTGACTTGAATGATATTCATGGACAACTCATTTCCCCATATGCAAAAAGGGTCGAACGGTGGGTCAAAACCTCTGACAGCAGGACCTACATGTGCAGGACAAAATTGTTAAAAACCTAAATATTAGAATGGTTCCTGCAATTGCACAATAATGTGCTATTAGACAATGGACCATGCACGTGCTAACCTCGATTGTAAACCTTAGTGCTTCCCATTGTTTCCCTGCAACACATATAAGGTAGTTAGTCATCAGGTTAAGTAAGTGTTCGCATGCTATCAGTAAAATATGTTGATGAAAAATAAGCACATTGCAGATGGGGGGGGGGGGGGGGGGGGGGGGGGGGGGGGGGGGGGGGGGGGGGGGGGGGGGGGGGGGGGGGGGGGGGGGGGGGGGGGGGGGGGGGGGGGGGGGGGGGGGGGGGGGGGGGGGGGGGGGGGGGGGGGGGGGGGGGGGGGGGGGGGGGGGGGGGGGGGGGGGGGGGGGGGGGGGGGGGGGGGGGGGGGGGGGGGGGGGGGGGGGGGGGGGGGGGGGGGGGGGGGGGGGGGGGGGGGGGGGGGGGGGGGGGGGGGGGGGGGGGGGGGGGGGGGGGGGGGGGGGGGGGGGGGGGGGGGGGGGGGGGGGGGGGGGGGGGGGGGGGGGGGGGGGGGGGGGGGGGGGGGGGGGGGGGGGGGGGGGGGGGGGGGGGGGGCCAAATTCAATTTATTCCTCACATGGTATACAATAACAGAATGCACCCACAATTATTGAACATCGCATTGCAAAATTAAACCAAACAGTTAACTAAACACCACAACACAAAGAACCAAACGTTAACTGAGCACCACATTGCACAATGTATAACCAAACCAAGCATGATTGACAACTTGGAAATATAACAATTGTATTCGTTTCTCATGTATTTTGTAAAGATAAATTCAATTTATTTCTCACATGGAAGACAATACAAAATTGCAGCCTGAAGAATTGAACATCACATTTGCAGAATTGAACCAAACAGTTAACTGAAGATAACAACTAATTAACAAAATAGTTAATAAGTGAGCACCACACTGCACGACATATATAACATATACACTAGAGCAACATATTGCATGGTAAAATTATATAGCACAATTCACTAGAATTTGTGAAGGAAAGGCAGGAGCAGCACACGCAACGGGTAAACTGAGCATGCTTAACCGGCGTAGCTAGCAAATGGCAAGGTGCTCCTCCAAGATCCGGGGGTCGGCACGAATGGCAGCCATCGCGACCTCATCCGCGCGTGCGGCCGTGATTTGCTTCTCCGCTGCCCAATGCTCCTTGAGATCCTGGCTATACTGCGTGCACCATGGCTTAGGGCGGCACTTATTTGGTGGAGGGGTCGGTGATTTTGGTGGAAGGTGTCACGCCGGCGGTCGGGGCATGTGGGATGTGGAAGGAGGAGGAGGATGGGGGTCGGGTGTGGATTACCTGCCTGGATAGACGAGGTCAAGCAGCGTGAAGGAGGGTCGTCGGCGAGGAGGCGGCGCTGCAAGGGGGGGGGGGGGGGGGGGGGGGGGGGGGGGGGGGGGGGGGGGGGGGGGGGGGGGGGGGGGGGGGGGGGGGGGGGGGGGGGGGGGGGGGGGGGGGGGGGGGGGGGGGGGGGGGGGGGGGGGGGGGGGGGGGGGGGGGGGGGGGGGGGGGGGGGGGGGGGGGGGGGGGGGGGGGGGGGGGGGGGGGGGGGGGGGGGGGGGGGGGGGGGGGGGGGCTTAACCCATGTGTGATGAGTTTGAACGTCAAAAATTTTGGTTCGAATTTCCCCAGTTACAGTGGTCATCCACGTTATTGCATAATTTGGGTACACGAAGGAGACTACAACACACCCACACTTCTTAATCGAGCAAGTTCAGCAATTAAACAGAGCTAGCTAACCTAAACATTACTCTAACAAATTAAAGACCATCACTCTTAATTAAACAAAACAAAGAGTACTAATACGGCTGGTGCTCGTCGATCTCCGTCGCCGCCTCCATGTCCAACTCGCGCCCGACGGTCTCCTGGGGAAGGGGCTCCATGCATCCATCGCACCATACTCGGCAAGCGTCTCGCCATCCGCATCCGCCATCTCTTTGGAAAAGGCCGCCACGAGCTGGGCGTGGGCGGCCGCGATCTGGGCTTGGACGGGTTCCGTCGTCGCAAGGTATGCGGCGGAGGAACGGACGGCTGCTCGAACACTCTCAGCGATTGCCAACTCTTCGGCCGTGGGTTGCCGACCATTGTCGGAGAAGCTTCATTCAATTTGTGCAGTGACCACCATGAGCTGGGCGTGGGCGGCCTTGACATGGTCGTGGGCGGCCTCCATCAGGGCTAAGGCCACCACTGCGGAACGGACATCTTCTGTGCCGCTCTCGCCAGTTGCTATCCCCAAGGCAGATGTTGCTGCCACCACCTAAGAAGCAACAGCGGCCGTTTGGGCTGCCTTGGCTGCCCGGTCACAGATTGCGGCCATGCTCATGCACCTCGTTAGCACGTGCATGGCGGCAGCGGCCGCGCTCTCGCCGGAGTGGGCCACCGAAGTTGCCCTCACGATGCGGGTCCACGTGCCCATCTTTCACCGGAGACGATTGAACAGTGAATTGATATTTGAGGAGCGAGCTAGTGTGCTTGAGACGCCGGCTGTGGACTGTAGCCAATGCACCTTCTCGCATAGGCCATAGGCATACTATGCACCGACGGTGCTCCAGGATATTTTGTGCTGCATCTCACGCGGTTGGTGATAATAAACTGTGTGGGATCTACTTGATTTTTCATCTTGATTTGAATTACATAATGGGGTCAGGGGGGGGGGGGGGGGGGGGGGGGGGGGGGGGGGGGGGGGGGGGGGGGGGGGGGGGGGGGGGGGGGGGGGGGGGGGGGGGGGGGGGGGGGGGGGGGGGGGGGGGGGGGGGGGGGGGGGGGGGGGGGGGGGGGGGGGGGGGGGGGGGGGGGGGGGGGGGGGGGGGGGGGGGGGGGGGGGGGGGGGGGGGGGGGGGGGGGGGGGGGGGGGGGGGGGGGGGGGGGGGGGGGGGGGGGGGGGGGGGGGGGGGGGGGGGGGGGGGGGGGGGGGGGGGGGGGGGGGGGGGGGGGGGGGGGGGGGGGGGGGGGGGGGGGGGGGGGGGGGGGGGGGGGGGGGGGGGGGGGGGGGGGGGGGGGGGGGGGGGGGGGGGGGGGGGGGGGGGGGGGGGGGGGGGGGGGGGGGGGGGGGGGGGGGGGGGGGGGGGGGGGGGGGGGGGGGGGGGGGGGGGGGGGGGGGGGGGGGGGGGGGGGGGGGGGGGGGGGGGGGGGGGGGGGGGGGGGGGGGGGGGGGGGGGGGGGGGGGGGGGGGGGGGGGGGGGGGGGGGGGGGGGGGGGGGGGGGGGGGGGGGGGGGGGGGGGGGGGGGGGGGGGGGGGGGGGGGGGGGGGGGGGGGGGGGGGGGGGGGGGGGGGGGGGGGGGGGGGGGGGGGGGGGGGGGGGGGGGGGGGGGGGGGGGGGGGGGGGGGGGGGGGGGGGGGGGGGGGGGGGGGGGGGGGGGGGGGGGGGGGGGGGGGGGGGGGGGGGGGGGGGGGGGGGGGGGGGGGGGGGGGGGGGGGGGGGGGGGGGGGGGGGGGGGGGGGGGGGGGGGGGGGGGGGGGGGGGGGGGGGGGGGGGGGGGGGGGGGGGGGGGGGGGGGGGGGGGGGGGGGGGGGGGGGGGGGGGGGGGGGGGGGGGGGGGGGGGGGGGGGGGGGGGGGGGGGGGGGGGGGGGGGGGGGGGGGGGGGGGGGGGGGGGGGGGGGGGGGGGGGGGGGGGGGGGGGGGGGGGGGGGGGGGGGGGGGGGGGGGGGGGGGGGGGGGGGGGGGGGGGGGGGGGGGGGGGGGGGGGGGGGGGGGGGGGGGGGGGGGGGGGGGGGGGGGGGGGGGGGGGGGGGGGGGGGGGGGGGGGGGGGGGGGGGGGGGGGGGGGGGGGGGGGGGGGGGGGGGGGGGGGGGGGGGGGGGGGGGGGGGGGGGGGGGGGGGGGGGGGGGGGGGGGGGGGGGGGGGGGGGGGGGGGGGGAATTCATTCCCATTTCTTGCATGGGACCTAAGCATGCACCCAAGGACACAGATCTGATTTTTCAACCAATTTATATGCACTGGAGCATGTGCATGTAGTTCAAATTTGAATTGTTCACCTGAAATGGCTAGAAAACCAATTTAATGTATAAAATGTTCAAACGAACCCTGAATAATTCCAATTCTTTTACGACACACATATAGTTGCATGTTCACTCCAGATAAAAGGTCTAGCAATTCAAACACCGTCCATTGCCACTGTGAACCCATTATGTAATTCAAATCAAGATGAAAAATCAAGTAGATCGCACACAGTTTATTATCAGCAACCGCGTGAGATGTAGTACAAAATATCTTGGAGCACCGTCGGTGTATAGTATGCCTATGGCTTACGTGAGAAGGTGCGTCGGCTACAGTCCACAGCCGGCATCTCAAGCACACTAGCTCGCTCCCCAAATATCATTTCACTGTTCAATCGTCGCCGGTGAAAGATGGGCACGTGGACCTGCGTCGTGAGGGCAACTTTGGTGGCCCACTCCGACGAGAGCGCGGCCGCAGCCGCCATGCGCGTGCTAACAAGGTGCATGAGCGCGGCCGCAATTTGTGACCGGGCAGCAAAGGCAGCCCAAACGGCCGCTGTTGCTTCTCAGGTGGCGGCAGCAACATATGCCTCGGGGATAGCAACTGGCGAGAGCGGCACAGCAGCTGTCCGTTCCGCAGTGGTGGCCTTAGCCCTGATGGAGGCCGCCCACGACCATGTCGAGGCCGCCCACGCCCAGCTCCTGGTGGTCACCGCACAAATCGAACAAAGCTTCTCCGACAACAGTCGGCAACCCACGGCCGAAGAGCTGGCAATCGCCGAGAGCGTTTGAGCAGCCGTCCATTCCCCCGTCGCATACCTTGCGACGACGGAGCCCGCCAAGCCCAGATCGCGTCCGCCCACGCCCAGCTCGTGACGACCTTTTCCAAAGAGATGGCGGACGCGGATGGCGAGATGCTTGCCGAGTATGGTGCGATGGATGCCATGGAGCCCCTTCCCCAGGAGACCGTCGGGCGTGAGCTGGACATGGAGGCGGCGGCGGAGATCCATGAGCACCAGCCATAGTAGTACTCTATGTTTTGTTTAATTAAGAGCATCGGTCTTTAATTTGTTAGAGTAATGTTTAGGTCAGCTAGCTCTGTTTAATTGCTGAACTTGCTCGATTAAGAAGTGTGGGTGTGCTGTAGTCTCCTTTGTGTACCCAAATTATGCAATGACGTGGATGACCACTGTAACCATGGAAATTCGAACCAAAACTTTTGACGTTCAAACTCATCAGACACGGGTTAAGCTATCTGAATCATTTGTGATGTCCACATATCGTACACAGTTCTGAATAAGGGACCGTGTCTGATGACACTTTGCGCGCCAGTTTTTTGGCTGAAGCGATTCCAAATTTTCGGCTTCCACGGAAATATCTACCTCCCCGCCCCCTCCCCCTTACCAAAAGCCACATTTCCCCTCTTTCTGCCTTCCTTTCCAAGTTGAAACCTTCACTCCTTGCTTCCAGTGCCGCCGCCTCCTCGCCGGTGACCCTCCTACACGCTGCTCGGCCTCCTCTATCCAGGCAGGTAATCCACACCCGACCCCCATCCTCCTCCTCCTTCCACATCCCACATGCCCCGACCGCCGGCGCGAGTGCGACACCTTCCACCCAAATCACCGACCCCTCCACCAAATAAGCGCCGGCCTAAGCCATGGTGGGCGCAGTATAGCCAGGACCTCAAGGAGCATTTGGCAGCGGAGAAGCAAATCACGGCCGCACGCGCGGATGAGGTCGCGATGGCTGCCATTCGTGTCGACCCCCAGATCTTGGAGGAGCACCTTGCCAATTGCTAGCTACGCCGGTTAAGCATGCTCGGCTTACCCGTTGCATGTGCTGCTCCTGCCTTTCCTTCACAAAATCTAGTGAATTGTGCTATCTAATTGGGGGGGGGGGGGGGGGGGGGGGGGGGGGGGGGGGGGGGGGGGGGGGGGGGGGGGGGGGGGGGGGGGGGGGGGGGGGGGGGGGGGGGGGGGGGGGGGGGGGGGGGGGGGGGGGGGGGGGGGGGGGGGGGGGGGGGGGGGGGGGGGGGGGGGGGGGGGGGGGGGGGGGGGGGGGGGGGGGGGGGGGGGGGGGGGGGGGGGGGGGGGGGGGGGGGGGGGGGGGGGGGGGGGGGGGGGGGGGGGGGGGGGGGGGGGGGGGGGGGGGGGGGGGGGGGGGGGGGGGGGGGGGGGGGGGGGGGGGGGGGGGGGGGGGGGGGGGGGGGGGGGGGGGGGGGGGGGGGGGGGGGGGGGGGGGGGGGGGGGGGGGGGGGGGGGGGGGGGGGGGGGGGGGGGGGGGGGGGGGGGGGGGGGGGGGGGGGGGGGGGGGGGGGGGGGGGGGGGGGGGGGGGGGGGGGGGGGGGGGGGGGGGGGGGGGGGGGGGGGGGGGGGGGGGGGGGGGGGGGGGGGGGGGGGGGGGGGGGGGGGGGGGGGGGGGGGGGGGGGGGGGGGGGGGGGGGGGGGGGGGGGGGGGGGGGGGGGGGGGGGGGGGGGGGGGGGGGGGGGGGGGGGGGGGGGGGGGGGGGGGGGGGGGGGGGGGGGGGGGGGGGGGGGGGGGGGGGGGGGGGGGGGGGGGGGGGGGGGGGGGGGGGGGGGGGGGGGGGGGGGGGGGGGGGGGGGGGGGGGGGGGGGGGGGGGGGGGGGGGGGGGGGGGGGGGGGGGGGGGGGGGGGGGGGGGGGGGGGGGGGGGGGGGGGGGGGGGGGGGGGGGGGGGGGGGGGGGGGGGGGGGGGGGGGGGGGGGGGGGGGGGGGGGGGGGGGGGGGGGGGGGGGGGGGGGGGGGGGGGGGGGGGGGGGGGGGGGGGGGGGGGGGGGGGGGGGGGGGGGGGGGGGGGGGGGGGGGGGGGGGGGGGGGGGGGGGGGGGGGGGGGGGGGGGGGGGGGGGGGGGGGGGGGGGGGGGGGGGGGGGGGGGGGGGGGGGGGGGGGGGGGGGGGGGGGGGGGGGGGGGGGGGGGGGGGGGGGGGGGGGGGGGGGGGGGGGGGGGGGGGGGGGGGGGGGGGGGGGGGGGGGGGGGGGGGGGGGGGGGGGGGGGGGGGGGGGGGGGGGGGGGGGGGGGGGGGGGGGGGGGGGGGGGGGGGGGGGGGGGGGGGGGGGGGGGGGGGGGGGGGGGGGGGGGGGGGGGGGGGGGGGGGGGGGGGGGGGGGGGGGGGGGGGGGGGGGGGGGGGGGGGGGGGGGGGGGGGGGGGGGGGGGGGGGGGGGGGGGGGGGGGGGGGGGGGGGGGGGGGGGGGGGGGGGGGGGGGGGGGGGGGGGGGGGGGGGGGGGGGGGGGGGGGGGGGGGGGGGGGGGGGGGGGGGGGGGGGGGGGGGGGGGGGGGGGGGGGGGGGGGGGGGGGGGGGGGGGGGGGGGGGGGGGGGGGGGGGGGGGGGGGGGGGGGGGGGGGGGGGGGGGGGGGGGGGGGGGGGGGGGGGGGGGGGGGGGGGGGGGGGGGGGGGGGGGGGGGGGGGGGGGGGGGGGGGGGGGGGGGGGGGGGGGGGGGGGGGGGGGGGGGGGGGGGGGGGGGGGGGGGGGGGGGGGGGGGGGGGGGGGGGGGGGGGGGGGGGGGGGGGGGGGGGGGGGGGGGGGGGGGGGGGGGGGGGGGGGGGGGGGGGGGGGGGGGGGGGGGGGGGGGGGGGGGGGGGGGGGGGGGGGGGGGGGGGGGGGGGGGGGGGGGGGGGGGGGGGGGGGGGGGGGGGGGGGGGGGGGGGGGGGGGGGGGGGGGGGGGGGGGGGGGGGGGGGGGGGGGGGGGGGGGGGGGGGGGGGGGGGGGGGGGGGGGGGGGGGGGGGGGGGGGGGGGGGGGGGGGGGGGGGGGGGGGGGGGGGGGGGGGGGGGGGGGGGGGGGGGGGGGGGGGGGGGGGGGGGGGGGGGGGGGGGGGGGGGGGGGGGGGGGGGGGGGGGGGGGGGGGGGGGGGGGGGGGGGGGGGGGGGGGGGGGGGGGGGGGGGGGGGGGGGGGGGGGGGGGGGGGGGGGGGGGGGGGGGGGGGGGGGGGGGGGGGGGGGGGGGGGGGGGGGGGGGGGGGGGGGGGGGGGGGGGGGGGGGGGGGGGGGGGGGGGGGGGGGGGGGGGGGGGGGGGGGGGGGGGGGGGGGGGGGGGGGGGGGGGGGGGGGGGGGGGGGGGGGGGGGGGGGGGGGGGGGGGGGGGGGGGGGGGGGGGGGGGGGGGGGGGGGGGGGGGGGGGGGGGGGGGGGGGGGGGGGGGGGGGGGGGGGGGGGGGGGGGGGGGGGGGGGGGGGGGGGGGGGGGGGGGGGGGGGGGGGGGGGGGGGGGGGGGGGGGGGGGGGGGGGGGGGGGGGGGGGGGGGGGGGGGGGGGGGGGGGGGGGGGGGGGGGGGGGGGGGGGGGGGGGGGGGGGGGGGGGGGGGGGGGGGGGGGGGGGGGGGGGGGGGGGGGGGGGGGGGGGGGGGGGGGGGGGGGGGGGGGGGGGGGGGGGGGGGGGGGGGGGGGGGGGGGGGGGGGGGGGGGGGGGGGGGGGGGGGGGGGGGGGGGGGGGGGGGGGGGGGGGGGGGGGGGGGGGGGGGGGGGGGGGGGGGGGGGGGGGGGGGGGGGGGGGGGGGGGGGGGGGGGGGGGGGGGGGGGGGGGGGGGGGGGGGGGGGGGGGGGGGGGGGGGGGGGGGGGGGGGGGGGGGGGGGGGGGGGGGGGGGGGGGGGGGGGGGGGGGGGGGGGGGGGGGGGGGGGGGGGGGGGGGGGGGGGGGGGGGGGGGGGGGGGGGGGGGGGGGGGGGGGGGGGGGGGGGGGGGGGGGGGGGGGGGGGGGGGGGTCATTTGTTGTGGTGTTTAGTTAACTGCTTGGTTCAATTCTGCAATGCGATGTGAACCTCATAGAACCAAGTCCTAGATTCATGCTACAACTTTCCCACTTTCTTCCCTGTTTGAACCAACTCTTAGATTCGACTGTATGAACTACCTTTACCTCTAATAATAGTAAAAGTCTAGGTGGCTTTGGAACAACCGACGGAAGTAGAAAAAGATCCACACGCAGCCACGTGGGGAGCTGGGGCAGTAGAGCAAGGCAGGTTTCGAATGAATATATACCTGAGGGTCGTCGGCATGTGGCAAAGACGGCGTCGGGAGGCCGCATCTTGGCCACAATACCGCAGGGAGGAAGAAGGGGTCGGAGGCCCTCCCGAGCCGGCGCTCTATCGGAGAGAACGGCACTGCCGCCGATCGGGATGCGCGGGCAGCCGTTGGTCTCCTCCCTCGCCGCTGACGACAGCGTGAACGATGCACCTACACCCCTGCCCCGGTCGAGGTGGTCCGGCCGAATTTGTGACCAGCCGTGAGCAGAGAGAGAGTGTGGCCACCTATGTCTTGCTTAGATCTGGAGAGCATGAGAGAGTGAAAGAGAGGAACCCTAGTAAAGCAAGCGCTAAGGCTCCTGCTTATATATATAGTGGAGTGATTTTGTTGAACCAGCCTCAAAAAAATGCGCTCCTACGTGTACCCACGAGTGGGTGTGAGAGAACTAGTGCGTGCTTGCACCGCTTCTCTTCGTGAGGGTACAATATACTATGCCCAAAGAATGTTCGCCACAAGAGTAATAGTATAAGTGTGTGACGTGTGAACTAAAATAAAAGGTGCACGATGTCTTTTGTCTTTTAGAAGTTCTGAGGGTAGGGTGTGAAGAGCACATATGTGTGTGACGTCTACCTGCAGATAGACGGTGGGTACGAGAGGACTCGAGAGAGTCGTGACTCATGAGGGTGCGTGTGTGCGTGAGAGAGAGGGGGCACGTATCAATGCAATGCATGGGGGGGGGGGGGGGGGGGGGGGGGGGGGGGGGGGGGGGGGGGGGGGGGGGGGGGGGGGGGGGGGGGGGGGGGGGGGGGGGGGGGGGGGGGGGGGGGGGGGGGGGGGGGGGGGGGGGGGGGGGGGGGGGGGGGGGGGGGGGGGGGGGGGGGGGGGGGGGGGGGGGGGGGGGGGGGGGGGGGGGGGGGGGGGGGGGGGGGGGGGGGGGGGGGGGGGGGGGGGGGGGGGGGGGGGGGGGGGGGGGGGGGGGGGGGGGGGGGGGGGGGGGGGGGGGGGGGGGGGGGGGGGGGGGGGGGGGGGGGGGGGGGGGGGGGGGGGGGGGGGGGGGGGGGGGGGGGGGGGGGGGGGGGGGGGGGGGGGGGGGGGGGGGGGGGGGGGGGGGGGGGGGGGGGGGGGGGGGGGGGGGGGGGGGGGGGGGGGGGGGGGGGGGGGGGGGGGGGGGGGGGGGGGGGGGGGGGGGGGGGGGGGGGGGGGGGGGGGGGGGGGGGGGGGGGGGGGGGGGGGGGGGGGGGGGGGGGGGGGGGGGGGGGGGGGGGGGGGGGGGGGGGGGGGGGGGGGGGGGGGGGGGGGGGGGGGGGGGGGGGGGGGGGGGGGGGGGGGGGGGGGGGGGGGGGGGGGGGGGGGGGGGGGGGGGGGGGGGGGGGGGGGGGGGGGGGGGGGGGGGGGGGGGGGGGGGGGGGGGGGGGGGGGGGGGGGGGGGGGGGGGGGGGGGGGGGGGGGGGGGGGGGGGGGGGGGGGGGGGGGGGGGGGGGGGGGGGGGGGGGGGGGGGGGGGGGGGGGGGGGGGGGGGGGGGGGGGGGGGGGGGGGGGGGGGGGGGGGGGGGGGGGGGGGGGGGGGGGGGGGGGGGGGGGGGGGGGGGGGGGGGGGGGGGGGGGGGGGGGGGGGGGGGGGGGGGGGGGGGGGGGGGGGGGGGGGGGGGGGGGGGGGGGGGGGGGGGGGGGGGGGGGGGGGGGGGGGGGGGGGGGGGGGGGGGGGGGGGGGGGGGGGGGGGGGGGGGGGGGGGGGGGGGGGGGGGGGGGGGGGGGGGGGGGGGGGGGGGGGGGGGGGGGGGGGGGGGGGGGGGGGGGGGGGGGGGGGGGGGGGGGGGGGGGGGGGGGGGGGGGGGGGGGGGGGGGGGGGGGGGGGGGGGGGGGGGGGGGGGGGGGGGGGGGGGGGGGGGGGGGGGGGGGGGGGGGGGGGGGGGGGGGGGGGGGGGGGGGGGGGGGGGGGGGGGGGGGGGGGGGGGGGGGGGGGGGGGGGGGGGGGGGGGGGGGGGGGGGGGGGGGGGGGGGGGGGGGGGGGGGGGGGGGGGGGGGGGGGGGGGGGGGGGGGGGGGGGGGGGGGGGGGGGGGGGGGGGGGGGGGGGGGGGGGGGGGGGGGGGGGGGGGGGGGGGGGGGGGGGGGGGGGGGGGGGGGGGGGGGGGGGGGGGGGGGGGGGGGGGGGGGGGGGGGGGGGGGGGGGGGGGGGGGGGGGGGGGGGGGGGGGGGGGGGGGGGGGGGGGGGGGGGGGGGGGGGGGGGGGGGGGGGGGGGGGGGGGGGGGGGGGGGGGGGGGGGGGGGGGGGGGGGGGGGGGGGGGGGGGGGGGGGGGGGGGGGGGGGGGGGGGGGGGGGGGGGGGGGGGGGGGGGGGGGGGGGGGGGGGGGGGGGGGGGGGGGGGGGGGGGGGGGGGGGGGGGGGGGGGGGGGGGGGGGGGGGGGGGGGGGGGGGGGGGGGGGGGGGGGGGGGGGGGGGGGGGGGGGGGGGGGGGGGGGGGGGGGGGGGGGGGGGGGGGGGGGGGGGGGGGGGGGGGGGGGGGGGGGGGGGGGGGGGGGGGGGGGGGGGGGGGGGGGGGGGGGGGGGGGGGGGGGGGGGGGGGGGGGGGGGGGGGGGGGGGGGGGGGGGGGGGGGGGGGGGGGGGGGGGGGGGGGGGGGGGGGGGGGGGGGGGGGGGGGGGGGGGGGGGGGGGGGGGGGGGGGGGGGGGGGGGGGGGGGGGGGGGGGGGGGGGGGGGGGGGGGGGGGGGGGGGGGGGGGGGGGGGGGGGGGGGGGGGGGGGGGGGGGGGGGGGGGGGGGGGGGGGGGGGGGGGGGGGGGGGGGGGGGGGGGGGGGGGGGGGGGGGGGGGGGGGGGGGGGGGGGGGGGGGGGGGGGGGGGGGGGGGGGGGGGGGGGGGGGGGGGGGGGGGGGGGGGGGGGGGGGGGGGGGGGGGGGGGGGGGGGGGGGGGGGGGGGGGGGGGGGGGGGGGGGGGGGGGGGGGGGGGGGGGGGGGGGGGGGGGGGGGGGGGGGGGGGGGGGGGGGGGGGGGGGGGGGGGGGGGGGGGGGGGGGGGGGGGGGGGGGGGGGGGGGGGGGGGGGGGGGGGGGGGGGGGGGGGGGGGGGGGGGGGGGGGGGGGGGGGGGGGGGGGGGGGGGGGGGGGGGGGGGGGGGGGGGGGGGGGGGGGGGGGGGGGGGGGGGGGGGGGGGGGGGGGGGGGGGGGGGGGGGGGGGGGGGGGGGGGGGGGGGGGGGGGGGGGGGGGGGGGGGGGGGGGGGGGGGGGGGGGGGGGGGGGGGGGGGGGGGGGGGGGGGGGGGGGGGGGGGGGGGGGGGGGGGGGGGGGGGGGGGGGGGGGGGGGGGGGGGGGGGGGGGGGGGGGGGGGGGGGGGGGGGGGGGGGGGGGGGGGGGGGGGGGGGGGGGGGGGGGGGGGGGGGGGGGGGGGGGGGGGGGGGGGGGGGGGGGGGGGGGGGGGGGGGGGGGGGGGGGGGGGGGGGGGGGGGGGGGGGGGGGGGGGGGGGGGGGGGGGGGGGGGGGGGGGGGGGGGGGGGGGGGGGGGGGGGGGGGGGGGGGGGGGGGGGGGGGGGGGGGGGGGGGGGGGGGGGGGGGGGGGGGGGGGGGGGGGGGGGGGGGGGGGGGGGGGGGGGGGGGGGGGGGGGGGGGGGGGGGGGGGGGGGGGGGGGGGGGGGGGGGGGGGGGGGGGGGGGGGGGGGGGGGGGGGGGGGGGGGGGGGGGGGGGGGGGGGGGGGGGGGGGGGGGGGGGGGGGGGGGGGGGGGGGGGGGGGGGGGGGGGGGGGGGGGGGGGGGGGGGGGGGGGGGGGGGGGGGGGGGGGGGGGGGGGGGGGGGGGGGGGGGGGGGGGGGGGGGGGGGGGGGGGGGGGGGGGGGGGGGGGGGGGGGGGGGGGGGGGGGGGGGGGGGGGGGGGGGGGGGGGGGGGGGGGCGAGCTTCTCCTTGTTCTGCGAGTTGGCGGGACATATCAAAAGTAATACGTACAGAGCATCTTGAGTGTATAGAACCTTGCCTCTAAGGTAGGCCCCACGTGGTTTGCCTCTTTTTTAACATAACACGTCAAGTCGCAATTTGTTTGTTCAACCATGGTAGACGATCCTCCATCAAGTGGACAATCAGTACACGTGTCAAATTACCATGTGTGCTGCCTTTTCGTACAGAAATGAGCTCCACCGTGTACCCGTGCGGGTGTGGTTGGGAAAGAGACGGGAGTACGTGCGCCGTGCGTGCACCTCTTCTCTTCGTGCACGTCCCCCACCTATGTGGGTGTGTGTGAGAGAGATACAAACCTAGACATAATGCGCCGTCCATCCCCATGCCTCTGCCCAGTCCGACCACCAGTCACCACCACGCCCCACTCCTCCTCACCTTATCTCTCATCTTTCTCGAGATATCATTTTTTTGATGAAATTCTTGAGATACCATTTTTCCGATAAAATTCTCGAGATATCATTAGTTTTTACACATGGGATTACTCCTGCATGGGTCAATCACAACAGGTGTTTTGTAAAAAAATGCATCTTGATGTTCCACGCAATGCACGGGCATCTTGCTAGTCCATGAAAACAACACATGGCAAATTTCACGGCGAATGAGGGATTTGAATCTGCTGGGAGGGGCTGTTTGGATTTTGCCCGGGGTAGCCAAAATATTGGCGACCCTTTTGTCCACCGGTGCCTTTGGCACCGATGAACGAGGAATGGCTCGGGTGCTCATGCATCCTCTAGCGCGTACGTTGGAGACGAGCTTGCACGAGCTATGCTTTTTTTGTCCCACCATGCCGCCTGAGCCGGCCGCAGACCGACCGGCGACCTGCATATTACACCATCCAACCGTAGCACATTCTGACAGCAACTCAACCAACCGGATGAAATTCATTCAAACACGGCGATATTTCTCATAAACAATGACGGAATTCATATAAAATACCGGATTTTCATACAAACATGACGGATTTCATTACATTCAAATCAACTAAGCGGTGCTAGTTCTGGACAGCACAGGTATATAATACCTGGCATAAATGGTCACCCGCCGATCCATTTGTGTTCCTCATGTCCGGCAGCATGATCACCGGACTGCCGGGAGCCCCGGAGGTATATGCTTCAGCGCAAAGGATGGCTTGCTTCCCCACTGCCCAACTGATATGGTTGGCTGATGCCCAAGATGATGGTGGAAGGGGGCTTCTCCGCTTCCGTGGAGCCCATGCGGGGTTGATGAAGGTCCTCGCAACAAAAGGATCCGGCAAGACACCTGCTGTGTACGCCGGCGTCGCCTCCACGGTGGCCTTCATGGGACCCAAGCGGTGGCGGCCTCCCATGTTCTACTTCTCCTCGATGATGGCGGCGTACGCGGAGGCACTGGCCACCGACTCGTCGCTCTCCATGCACCCGGCTTCTGTCTCTGCTTGCATGGCGCGGCCGCCGGCATGGGAGTCTCGGCCACAGAAACGGGAGATGCGGTCGCAGACATGGGAGGCGCGGTACGAGGCGGCGGCGTGGACAGCAGCGACGACGCCCGTGCGCCGCTCCTCGTCGAGCTGGCCTGGAGCGGCGAGTTGCTGAACCGCGCGCCGGCTTGGGGCGGCAACTGGCTTCGTCGGGCGAGGGGAGGGAGGTGGATCATCGAGTTGCATAGCTCGTATCCGGCGGGCTCGGCGGGCCACCCAGCCGGCTTGGATGCGGGATAACTACTCTTCGTAAGCCATTGTAAGAGTGGACAATATGGTGAAGGAGGAGATAGGGGAGCGGCAGAGGTGTGCAATTCTTGGCCGGCGTTTGGCCTCGTTTAAATAGGAGATTAAATAGACGGCGGACAGGGGTTGCTCGGCCAGCGTTGCGTTTAATGCTGGCCCAGTCATGAACAGACGTGTGTCCAGAGTGGGTTTCTCGGCTTCCACACGGGTTTCATGGAGGCGTTTGAATGCAGCAAGGAGGCGTGTTCAGCCGGGCGTGCATCAAGTGGCGCCCTCGACTCTGACGTACGACACCGCGCCGCTTTTCCACTGACGTGTGGGCTCTTTGGGTACATGGCCTGCATGCCAGTGACCCAAGGCAGGCAGCGCACGACAGAGGAACTTTTGGTGGGCCAGGGCGGTCAGAAGCGGGCATTTCATAAACCGATGATTGTTCATTGAGTGTGACATCATCTATTTCATCTAGATAAGCCTACTAGTATATAATGTAAGAGAATTTTAAAATTTTCATATATACGTTGATAGCCCGTTCGATACGTTGTGATTCATAAAGACCGCTGCAAACATCAATGTTCTGCTTATCACAGATAAGATTGATTAATACCCGTAACAATCCATGTCCTTAACAAAGGGTGCATGCACGTATAGGTTGAGTGTGTGTCTTGTGTCGTGTGCTGTGTGCATGCAGGCGTGCGAGTGTTGCGTGTGTGCATGTGTACGTTTCAGTGTTGCATGCATGTGTGCGTACGTGCGTGTGTTCGTGAGTGAATGTGTACGTGTCAGTGTTGCACGCCTGCATGCGTGCGTGTGTTCATTATGTGTACGTGTCAGTGTTGCACGCCTGCATGCGCGCGTGTGTTGCGTGCGTGTATGTGTACGTGCGGGGTGAGGCTACACGTCAGTCGACTGACTTTTTCATCTCTGGTCAGTAGATTTTCTAGCCGTTGGATACGAAATCAAGGGCCTGCAGTTTATCTTCAACCTCCACCCCCCTGAGCCGCCAGCCACCACCGACCGAACCGCCGGCCGCCGCTGCCCGCGGCCGGCCACGCCGCCCCGAAACCACTCCCCACCGCCGGTCCGCCGCTGCCCCGGCCATCCCTCTAGCCCCCCCGGGGGGGGGCGCGCCGAGCTTTTTCTCCGGCGATCCCCACGCCACCGCCCAATCATCGTGCCCCTCACAGCCGGCGACTGCCAACCAGAGGTCTCACGACTTTGAATCACCACCGACCACTAATTTATTACCATTTCTATCCTTCATATATGCGCTGACGGGTGGGTCCTATGGTAATGTGCGCTGCTGAATGTGGACCGTTTGACTGGTCAATTGATCATGTCATCAACAAATTACGGAGCTGTATGGTGAGCCAGTGACCATATGATCACCCTAAAATGTATTTTATTAACAAAGTACAGACTCAAACTACCATTTCTTTCTTTAATATACGCGCTGACAGGTGGGCCCCATGGTTACGCACCCTGATGGTGCAACACTAGTTGCGCCACATGGAATGTTTGACTGGTCAATTGATTGTGTCATCAACAAAATACGGAGTTGTACGGGTGAGCCAGTGACCGTATAATCATGACATGTATTTTTTTAACACAGTACAGACGCACGCGCTCATATATACGCGCAAGCACTCACCGCTATAAGCGCACACACGCAGACCCTACCCCTATGAGCACCTTCGGAGAGTGAGCCAGCATATGATCTTGAGATTTTACGAAGTCACCATAGGTGCCTCGTAGTCGAGTGGAACGTCTCCTCCCGCTGAATGCACATCGCCGGAAAAATACTGAAATTAACCCAGGATAAATGCGAGCACCAGGACTTTAACCCTGGTGGGCTCGAGAAACCACTGTCCTCCTAACCATCCAACCGCAGGTTGGTTAGCACCACAAAATGTATGTGCTGACCGTGATGAGCTTATTCTAAAGTCCAGTGACCATATTGTGCTTTCGCTTCAAATACAATGACCGTAAGTGTCGTCAACAAAATACGGAGCACGCATGAAATACAATGTCCGTCAGTGTCATCAACAAAATACGGAGACGTATCGTGAGCTAGATACCATATGATCACCACGAGAATGTATACGGTGACCGTAATGAGCATATTCTGAAGTCCAGCGACCGTATAGTGCTTTCGCTTGAAATACAGTGACCGTCACGCGTGAATGTGTCATGGGCATGCATACTTTTAGAGGGCCGAGAGATAGTTTGTGTGCATACGTGAAAGTGGTGTAGAAAGAGGGGGTGTCCGTTGGAGACAAGAAGAGATATGCCCTTCGTTTCTCTTTCCCGTGACTAATATTTTAGGAGAAAATATAAACATTCACAATGCAAAACAAATATTTTTGGATGCACCATGCAATTAACTTTCATGTATAACATTGTACTATTGTATATGCTTATTTTCTTAGTGGCCGATTTGCGTGTGTGGTGTGGTGGGCACATCATATCTAGTTGGGGTGGGCACATCATTTCTAGTTGTGGTGGGTCAACATGAGGACTCATGGGTCGGTTCCATCCTGCGCCACATAGGTTGGACCGAGACGCATTATACGAAGACCCATGTGGAGGACTCGGCGTACAACAAGAAGCTACCAGAGTCGTGGAGGACTCTATCCCCACTGGTGATAAGCCGACTATATATGATTTGTAACCCTAGGCCCCGAGTATGTTATAGAAGCCTGGGGGCTAGTTCGTCGATAGTATACACACACACACACGCACAATGCCTGGTATTCACGTGTACTTTGTACACACCCCTATCACTAACATACAGTACCAGAAGTAGGCTTTTTCCTCAACTGCAAGGGTCCGAACTTGGGCCCCCCCCCCCCCCCCCCCCCCCCCCCCCCCCCCCCCCCCCCCCCCCCCCCCCCCCCCCCCCCCCCCCCCCCCCCCCCCCCCCCCCCCCCCCCCCCCCCCCCCCCCCCCCCCCCCCCCCCCCCCCCCCCCCCCCCCCCCCCCCCCCCCCCCCCCCCCCCCCCCCCCCCCCCCCCCCCCCCCCCCCCCCCCCCCCCCCCCCCCCCCCCCCCCCCCCCCCCCCCCCCCCCCCCCCCCCCCCCCCCCCCCCCCCCCCCCCCCCCCCCCCCCCCCCCCCCCCCCCCCCCCCCCCCCCCCCCCCCCCCCCCCCCCCCCCCCCCCCCCCCCCCCCCCCCCCCCCCCCCCCCCCCCCCCCCCCCCCCCCCCCCCCCCCCCCCCCCCCCCCCCCCCCCCCCCCCCCCCCCCCCCCCCCCCCCCCCCCCCCCCCCCCCCCCCCCCCCCCCCCCCCCCCCCCCCCCCCCCCCCCCCCCCCCCCCCCCCCCCCCCCCCCCCCCCCCCCCCCCCCCCCCCCCCCCCCCCCCCCCCCCCCCCCCCCCCCCCCCCCCCCCCCCCCCCCCCCCCCCCCCCCCCCCCCCCCCCCCCCCCCCCCCCCCCCCCCCCCCCCCCCCCCCCCCCCCCCCCCCCCCCCCCCCCCCCCCCCCCCCCCCCCCCCCCCCCCCCCCCCCCCCCCCCCCCCCCCCCCCCCCCCCCCCCCCCCCCCCCCCCCCCCCCCCCCCCCCCCCCCCCCCCCCCCCCCCCCCCCCCCCCCCCCCCCCCCCCCCCCCCCCCCCCCCCCCCCCCCCCCCCCCCCCCCCCCCCCCCCCCCCCCCCCCCCCCCCCCCCCCCCCCCCCCCCCCCCCCCCCCCCCCCCCCCCCCCCCCCCCCCCCCCCCCCCCCCCCCCCCCCCCCCCCCCCCCCCCCCCCCCCCCCCCCCCCCCCCCCCCCCCCCCCCCCCCCCCCCCCCCCCCCCCCCCCCCCCCCCCCCCCCCCCCCCCCCCCCCCCCCCCCCCCCCCCCCCCCCCCCCCCCCCCCCCCCCCCCCCCCCCCCCCCCCCCCCCCCCCCCCCCCCCCCCCCCCCCCCCCCCCCCCCCCCCCCCCCCCCCCCCCCCCCCCCCCCCCCCCCCCCCCCCCCCCCCCCCCCCCCCCCCCCCCCCCCCCCCCCCCCCCCCCCCCCCCCCCCCCCCCCCCCCCCCCCCCCCCCCCCCCCCCCCCCCCCCCCCCCCCCCCCCCCCCCCCCCCCCCCCCCCCCCCCCCCCCCCCCCCCCCCCCCCCCCCCCCCCCCCCCCCCCCCCCCCCCCCCCCCCCCCCCCCCCCCCCCCCCCCCCCCCCCCCCCCCCCCCCCCCCCCCCCCCCCCCCCCCCCCCCCCCCCCCCCCCCCCCCCCCCCCCCCCCCCCCCCCCCCCCCCCCCCCCCCCCCCCCCCCCCCCCCCCCCCCCCCCCCCCCCCCCCCCCCCCCCCCCCCCCCCCCCCCCCCCCCCCCCCCCCCCCCCCCCCCCCCCCCCCCCCCCCCCCCCCCCCCCCCCCCCCCCCCCCCCCCCCCCCCCCCCCCCCCCCCCCCCCCCCCCCCCCCCCCCCCCCCCCCCCCCCCCCCCCCCCCCCCCCCCCCCCCCCCCCCCCCCCCCCCCCCCCCCCCCCCCCCCCCCCCCCCCCCCCCCCCCCCCCCCCCCCCCCCCCCCCCCCCCCCCCCCCCCCCCCCCCCCCCCCCCCCCCCCCCCCCCCCCCCCCCCCCCCCCCCCCCCCCCCCCCCCCCCCCCCCCCCCCCCCCCCCCCCCCCCCCCCCCCCCCCCCCCCCCCCCCCCCCCCCCCCCCCCCCCCCCCCCCCCCCCCCCCCCCCCCCCCCCCCCCCCCCCCCCCCCCCCCCCCCCCCCCCCCCCCCCCCCCCCCCCCCCCCCCCCCCCCCCCCCCCCCCCCCCCCCCCCCCCCCCCCCCCCCCCCCCCCCCCCCCCCCCCCCCCCCCCCCCCCCCCCCCCCCCCCCCCCCCCCCCCCCCCCCCCCCCCCCCCCCCCCCCCCCCCCCCCCCCCCCCCCCCCCCCCCCCCCCCCCCCCCCCCCCCCCCCCCCCCCCCCCCCCCCCCCCCCCCCCCCCCCCCCCCCCCCCCCCCCCCCCCCCCCCCCCCCCCCCCCCCCCCCCCCCCCCCCCCCCCCCCCCCCCCCCCCCCCCCCCCCCCCCCCCCCCCCCCCCCCCCCCCCCCCCCCCCCCCCCCCCCCCCCCCCCCCCCCCCCCCCCCCCCCCCCCCCCCCCCCCCCCCCCCCCCCCCCCCCCCCCCCCCCCCCCCCCCCCCCCCCCCCCCCCCCCCCCCCCCCCCCCCCCCCCCCCCCCCCCCCCCCCCCCCCCCCCCCCCCCCCCCCCCCCCCCCCCCCCCCCCCCCCCCCCCCCCCCCCCCCCCCCCCCCCCCCCCCCCCCCCCCCCCCCCCCCCCCCCCCCCCCCCCCCCCCCCCCCCCCCCCCCCCCCCCCCCCCCCCCCCCCCCCCCCCCCCCCCCCCCCCCCCCCCCCCCCCCCCCCCCCCCCCCCCCCCCCCCCCCCCCCCCCCCCCCCCCCCCCCCCCCCCCCCCCCCCCCCCCCCCCCCCCCCCCCCCCCCCCCCCCCCCCCCCCCCCCCCCCCCCCCCCCCCCCCCCCCCCCCCCCCCCCCCCCCCCCCCCCCCCCCCCCCCCCCCTTTTCTGCACCGTCTGATGTACAAAGAACGGGCAGATCGCCTTCATCTACCTCCAGCCAGTCAGTGTTACGATCTTCCTCGAAACGCCAGCGACCATCGACCCAGTCCCCTGCCTCTGCCCTCCCCTCGACCTCACCGCACCGCCGTGCTTGGCACCGCCCCGGCCATCCCTTCAAGCCCCGCTGACCTCCAGATCAGGCGCAAGCAGCTCCTGCGCCCCACACCCCTATGATAGACACCGATGCGCCGCTTCCCCGGCGAACAGGCGGACTATGTGCTCCGCGTGCCTAAGCGGGTGCTGCTTCTTTTAATTGCGATTCAACTGACCCTGAATTGAAATCCAGGTGGGCTACTGACCTCTAGCAAAGGTGAAATAGTAAATGGGAGGAAACTTTGTGCATTTAGTATCACGAAGAAGATGCAGTATGAAGCGCTCAACTAGTTTCTTTCATGGGATGAATACGGTGTGAGCAAAGACGTAAGATTTGCATGAACAAGGGAAGAGGAGTACCTCTTTCTGCTGGCAGTGTTGTGCCCTCCTTCTGTGTTTCCAACGATCTTCTTGTGGTTCACTGGAAACGAGAAGTTGTTGAGGACGGTGGAGCCTTGGATGAACCCATGGCCAAGTTGTTGAGTGTGGTGCGGTGGCCGTCTGTCGGCGGCAGGGAACCAGATCCGAGGCGGCGAACGACGGCATAGCAGGAACAGCTCCGGTGCGGTGGACGGTTGTGACAGTGGAGCGGCAACGGTGAGGCGCAGGACGGCGTGGTCAAAGTGGTTCTGGTACAGCGCACGTTGGCGTCGGTGTCGTGGAGGCAACTCTGCCTCGGCTTCAGCTGCTAAGTCCTTGAGGGCGTTGCGGTTGCGGTTGCGTTGGACGACAACATCGGGGTACCGGCTCTGGCATGATGGAGGAGGGCGGCGGTGGATTGGGTGCGATGGGGTGGAGGACGGAGGAGGCTGGGGTTTCGCGGCTAGTGGAGAGGGTGTTTTGGCGCCCACGGAGTATGAATGGGGAAACGGAGGGAGGAGGAACTAAGGGTGAACAATGTTTCGGTTTGGGACGCGCTTGTTTGAAATTTGGGGAAAGATACAAACTTTGCCCCCATCTAAAATTTTGGACATATTGCGGGTTGGGGGTACGATAGTAATCTCAGGTGTCCCAAATGGTGGGCGGGATAGATTTCGGCCGAGCGCATGGGTGTTTAGGCGCCCACGGCATGGGGGGGGGGGGGGGGGGGGGGGGGGGGGGGGGGGGGGGGGGGGGGGGGGGGGGGGGGGGGGGGGGGGGGGGGGGGGGGGGGGGGGGGGGGGGGGGGGGGGGGGGGGGGGGGGGGGGGGGGGGGGGGGGGGGGGGGGGGGGGGGGGGGGGGGGGGGGGGGGGGGGGGGGGGGGGGGGGGGGGGGGGGGGGGGGGGGGGGGGGGGGGGGGGGGGGGGGGGGGGGGGGGGGGGGGGGGGGGGGGGGGGGGGGGGGGGGGGGGGGGGGGGGGGGGGGGGGGGGGGGGGGGGGGGGGGGGGGGGGGGGGGGGGGGGGGGGGGGGGGGGGGGGGGGGGGGGGGGGGGGGGGGGGGGGGGGGGGGGGGGGGGGGGGGGGGGGGGGGGGGGGGGGGGGGGGGGGGGGGGGGGGGGGGGGGGGGGGGGGGGGGGGGGGGGGGGGGGGGGGGGGGGGGGGGGGGGGGGGGGGGGGGGGGGGGGGGGGGGGGGGGGGGGGGGGGGGGGGGGGGGGGGGGGGGGGGGGGGGGGGGGGGGGGGGGGGGGGGGGGGGGGGGGGGGGGGGGGGGGGGGGGGGGGGGGGGGGGGGGGGGGGGGGGGGGGGGGGGGGGGGGGGGGGGGGGGGGGGGGGGGGGGGGGGGGGGGGGGGGGGGGGGGGGGGGGGGGGGGGGGGGGGGGGGGGGGGGGGGGGGGGGGGGGGGGGGGGGGGGGGGGGGGGGGGGGGGGGGGGGGGGGGGGGGGGGGGGGGGGGGGGGGGGGGGGGGGGGGGGGGGGGGGGGGGGGGGGGGGGGGGGGGGGGGGGGGGGGGGGGGGGGGGGGGGGGGGGGGGGGGGGGGGGGGGGGGGGGGGGGGGGGGGGGGGGGGGGGGGGGGGGGGGGGGGGGGGGGGGGGGGGGGGGGGGGGGGGGGGGGGGGGGGGGGGGGGGGGGGGGGGGGGGGGGGGGGGGGGGGGGGGGGGGGGGGGGGGGGGGGGGGGGGGGGGGGGGGGGGGGGGGGGGGGGGGGGGGGGGGGGGGGGGGGGGGGGGGGGGGGGGGGGGGGGGGGGGGGGGGGGGGGGGGGGGGGGGGGGGGGGGGGGGGGGGGGGGGGGGGGGGGGGGGGGGGGGGGGGGGGGGGGGGGGGGGGGGGGGGGGGGGGGGGGGGGGGGGGGGGGGGGGGGGGGGGGGGGGGGGGGGGGGGGGGGGGGGGGGGGGGGGGGGGGGGGGGGGGGGGGGGGGGGGGGGGGGGGGGGGGGGGGGGGGGGGGGGGGGGGGGGGGGGGGGGGGGGGGGGGGGGGGGGGGGGGGGGGGGGGGGGGGGGGGGGGGGGGGGGGGGGGGGGGGGGGGGGGGGGGGGGGGGGGGGGGGGGGGGGGGGGGGGGGGGGGGGGGGGGGGGGGGGGGGGGGGGGGGGGGGGGGGGGGGGGGGGGGGGGGGGGGGGGGGGGGGGGGGGGGGGGGGGGGGGGGGGGGGGGGGGGGGGGGGGGGGGGGGGGGGGGGGGGGGGGGGGGGGGGGGGGGGGGGGGGGGGGGGGGGGGGGGGGGGGGGGGGGGGGGGGGGGGGGGGGGGGGGGGGGGGGGGGGGGGGGGGGGGGGGGGGGGGGGGGGGGGGGGGGGGGGGGGGGGGGGGGGGGGGGGGGGGGGGGGGGGGGGGGGGGGGGGGGGGGGGGGGGGGGGGGGGGGGGGGGGGGGGGGGGGGGGGGGGGGGGGGGGGGGGGGGGGGGGGGGGGGGGGGGGGGGGGGGGGGGGGGGGGGGGGGGGGGGGGGGGGGGGGGGGGGGGGGGGGGGGGGGGGGGGGGGGGGGGGGGGGGGGGGGGGGGGGGGGGGGGGGGGGGGGGGGGGGGGGGAAGTTTGTAACTTTCCCCAAATTTCAAACAAGCGTGTCCCAAACCGAAACATTATTCACCCTTAGTTCCCCCCTCCCTCTGTTTCCCCGTTCATACTCCGTGGGCGCCAAAACGCCCTCTCCACCAGCAGCGAAACCCCAGCCTCCTCCGTCCTCCATCCCATCGCGCCCAATCCACCGCCGCCCTCCTCCATCACGCCGGAGCCGGTACCCCGACGTCGTCGTCCAACGCAACCGCAACTGCAACGCCCTCAAGGAATTAGCAGCTGAAGCCGAGGCATAGCTGCCTCCACGACGCCCACGCCGACGTGCGACGTACCAGAACCACTTCGACCACGCCGTCCTGTGCCTCATCGCTGCCGCTCCATTGTCGCAACCGTCCACCGCATCGGAGCTGTTCCCGCTACGCCGTCGTTCGCCGCCTCGGATCTGGTTCCCCGCCGCCGACAGACGGCCACTGCACCACACTCAACAACTTGGCCATGGGTTCGTCCAAGGCTCCACCGTCCTCCACAACTTCTCATTTCCATCGAACCACAAGAAGATCGTTGGAAAAACAGAAGGAGGACACAGCACTGCCAGCAGAAAGAGGTACTCCTCTTCCCTTATTCGTGCAAATCTTATGTCTCTGCTCACACCGTATTCATCCCATGAAAGAAACTAGTTGAGTGCTTCGTACTGCATCTTCTTCATGATACTAAATGCACAAGGTTTCCTCCCATTTACTATTTCAACTTTGCTAGAGGTCAGTAGCCCGCCTGGATTTCAATTCAGGGTCAGTCGAATCGCAATTAAAAGAAGCAGCACCCGCTTAGGCGCGCGGAGCACCTAGTCCGCCTGTTCGCCGGGGAAGCGGCACATCGGTGTCTATCATAGGGGTGTGGGGCGCAGGAGCTGCTTGCGCCCGATCTGGAGGTCGGCGGGGCTTGAAGGGATGGCCGGGGCGGTGCCAAGAACGGCGGTGCGGTGAGGTCGAGGGGAGGGCGGAGGCAGGGGACTGGGCCGGTGGTCGCTGGCGTTTCGAGGAAGATCATAACACTGACTTGCTGGAGGTAGATGAAGGCGATCTGCCCGTTCTTTGTACATCGGACGGTGCAGAAAAAATGGACTGACCTATTTGTTTTCAGTCGGCTGTTATTTTCATAGGACCACACCTTGTGGTGTGCTGGAGGAGCATCTGCATTTCCCAGCCATCCCTGTGCTCATATTTCAAAATCCTAGAATCTAGTAATTTCGTGTGCCATGCATGTTGTAGAGCTATCATATGTCTCCCATCATTTATTTCTCACCGACCTGCTATCTGCTACCTTTACACTATACTACTTGTGCACACACTTCACCCATACTCACACTATTGTTTTTTTATGCATGGGTATTTTAGACTCTGACGTAGAGTTGATGAATACAAAAAAGAAAAGACAGAAGTCGCTCCAGTGTAATTCGAAGATAAGCACTAAGCGTCTCAGCGCTCTAAAGGGTGCAGTGCCAGCAGATGGAGACAGTAAACGTAGCTCTGCAGTTGATGATCTCAATTGCCACACACAACCATCCCAGGTGCTTGCTTTAACTTCACGTTGTCAAATGTGGTTGCATGTTGCATATGGTGTCTAGCTTGTATTGCTTCCAATTTGGTTAAATTGCATCAGCTTACTTTACACATTATACCTTTGATAATGACATGCCTTCCTGTTTTTGATACATACTACATATGTCTATTAACCATGTTCGTACATCAAACTAATGCTCTTTTGTATCCCTCATCAATCACTTATGACGAGACAGTCACCCGAGTGGGTTACTGTGAGACGCGCTACTCGTTTAAAGAGTGCAGTGTCATCCTCCCCACATGATTCTCAAGAAACAGCAAGGCTAAATAAAGATAGTCAATGTAGCTCTCTAGTTGATGACCGCAATTCCCCCACACAACCATCGCAGGTGCTTGCTCTTACTTGGCAGTGTGATATGTGGTTGCATGTTGCATATGGTGTCTACCTTGTAATGCTTCTAATTAGGGTAAATTGCATCTGCTTAGTTAACACATTATACCTGTGAATATGACATGCGTTCCTATTTTTGGTACATATTACGTCTTTGTATTAACCATGTTCTTAATCAAACTACTTTTCTTGTGTATCCCTCATCAATCACTTCTGACGAGACACCTTCAAGTTGACAATGTAATATTGGTTACATCTTGCATATCATTTCAAACATGTATTGCCTCTAATTTGTTGAAGTGCCACTTATAATGAGACACATCTAACTTGGTAGAGTGATTTTGGTTGGATCTTTCATATGGTGTCTAGATTGCATTGCTTCCAATTTGTTGAAATGCCTTCTGCTTAGCGTTTTTCGTACATATTCCATCCTCCTACAATGTGGTTGCCATACATAAAAGTTGTGTTCGTCAGTATCATGCATCAACAAATTTGGAAGTGCGAATTTCATTGCTTTTTCTTGTGTGTTTACTTGACAAGGCAAAATCTAAAAGGACGAAGGCACGGAATGATGGTGGTCCTTTGGAGCAACCAAAACAGATGATCTCTGCAGATTCTCCTGCTACTCCTACTGCAGTGCAAGTTCCAAATCTCATCTCCCCTACTCCACAACCCCAGGTGCTTGCTCTAACATGGCAGTGTGATATCTGGTTGCATGTTGCATATGGTGCCTAGCTTGTATTGCTCCTAATTTGTTAAATTGCATCTCCTTAGCTTACATATTATACATGTGAATATGACACGCCTTCCTGTTTTTGGTACATACTACATCTGCCTATCACACCATGTTCTTACATCAAACTACCGTTCTTGTGTATCCTGCATCTATCGCTTATGATGAGACAGTCACGCCCGTGGGTTAGTATGAGACATGCTACTCTTATAAAGAGTGCAGTTTCATCCTCTCCACATGATTCTCAAGAAACAGCAAGCCTAATTAAAGATATTGAACGTAGCTCTGTACTTGAAGACCGCACTTCCCCTACACCACCATCGCAGGTGCTTGCTCTAACTTCGCAGTGTGATATGTGGTTGCATGTTGCATACGGTGTCTAGCTTGTAATGCTTCTAATTAGGGTAAATTGCATCTGCTTAGTTTACACATTATACCTGTGAATATGACATGCCTTCCTATTTTTTGTACACACTACATCTATATGTTAACCATGTTCTTACATGAAACTACCTCTCTTCTGTATCCTGCATCAATCACTTATGATGAGACACCTTTATTCGTTGCATATTGCATATTATTTCTAGCCTGTTGCGATGTATTGCTTCTAATTTGGTCAAATACATTTGTTAGGCCACCCTTTTAATTTGGCAGAGTGATATTGGTTTCATCTTTCATATGGTTTCTAGCTTGCATTGCTTCTAACTAGTTCAAACACCTTGTGCTTAGTTTACACTTTATACATCATACATGTCAATATGTCATGCCGTCCTGTTTTTCATACATATTCCGTCCTCCCATCATGCGGCTGTCTTACATGAAAGTAGTGCTCGTCAGTATCACATCAATGAGTTCTGAAGAGCAAATTTTATTCCTTTTTCTTGTGGGTTTGACTTGACAAGGCAAAATCAAAAAAGAGGAAGGAAAAGAGTAAGAAAGGCGATGATGGTGGTCCTCTACAGCAACGTAAACGGAGCATATGTACGGATTCTCCTTGTATTGCTAGTGCATTACAAGTTCCAAGTCTCCGCTCCCCTACTCCACCATCCAAGGTGCTTGCTCTAACTTGGCAGTGTGATATCTGGTTGCATGTTTCATATGGTGTTTAGCTTGTATTGCTCCTAATTAGTGTAAACTGCATCTGCTTAGCTTACACATGATACGTGTGAATATGACATGCTTTCCTGTTTTTGGTACATACTATATCTGTCTATCACACCATGTTCTTACATGAAACTACTCTTCTTGTGTATCCTGCGTCAGTCACATATGATGGGACACCTTTAAGTTGGCAGTGTGATATTGGTTTGTGTCTTGAATATGATTTCTAGCATGTAGTGCTTCTAGTTTGATGGACACCACCTATGACGAGATAGTTTTAACTTGGCAGAGTGATATTGATTGCACCTTCCATATGGTGTCTAGCGGGGGGGGGGGGGGGGGGGGGGGGGGGGGGGGGGGGGGGGGGGGGGGGGGGGGGGGGGGGGGGGGGGGGGGGGGGGGGGGGGGGGGGGGGGGGGGGGGGGGGGGGGGGGGGGGGGGGGGGGGGGGGGGGGGGGGGGGGGGGGGGGGGGGGGGGGGGGGGGGGGGGGGGGGGGGGGGGGGGGGGGGGGGGGGGGGGGGGGGGGGGGGGGGGGGGGGGGGGGGGGGGGGGGGGGGGGGGGGGGGGGGGGGGGGGGGGGGGGGGGGGGGGGGGGGGGGGGGGGGGGGGGGGGGGGGGGGGGGGGGGGGGGGGGGGGGGGGGGGGGGGGGGGGGGGGGGGGGGGGGGGGGGGGGGGGGGGGGGGGGGGGGGGGGGGGGGGGGGGGGGGGGGGGGGGGGGGGGGGGGGGGGGGGGGGGGGGGGGGGGGGGGGGGGGGGGGGGGGGGGGGGGGGGGGGGGGGGGGGGGGGGGGGGGGGGGGGGGGGGGGGGGGGGGGGGGGGGGGGGGGGGGGGGGGGGGGGGGGGGGGGGGGGGGGGGGGGGGGGGGGGGGGGGGGGGGGGGGGGGGGGGGGGGGGGGGGGGGGGGGGGGGGGGGGGGGGGGGGGGGGGGGGGGGGGGGGGGGGGGGGGGGGGGGGGGGGGGGGGGGGGGGGGGGGGGGGGGGGGGGGGGGGGGGGGGGGGGGGGGGGGGGGGGGGGGGGGGGGGGGGGGGGGGGGGGGGGGGGGGGGGGGGGGGGGGGGGGGGGGGGGGTCACTCCGATTGTCGGAGAGGTATCTCTGGGCCCTCTCGGTAATGCACATAACTATAAGCCTTGCAAGCATTGTGACTAATGAGTTAGTTGCGAGATGATGTATTACGGAACGAGTAAAGAGACTTGCCGGTAACGAGATTGAACTAGGTGTTGAGATACCGACGATCGAATCTCGGGCAAGTAACATACCGATGACAAAGGGAACAATGTATGTTGTTATGTGGTTTGACCGATAAAGATCTTCGTAGAATATGTAGGAACCAATATGAGCATCCAGGTTCCGCTATTGGTTATTGACCGGAGACGTGTCTCGGTCATGTCTACATAGTTCTCGAACCGTAGGGTCCGCACGCTTAAAGTTAGATGACGATCGGTATTATGAGTTTTGTGTTTTGATGTACTAAAGGTAGTTCGGAGTCCCAGATATGATCACGGACATGATGAGGGGTCTCGAAATGGTCGAGACATAAAGATTCATATATTGGAAGCCTATATTTGGATATCGAAAGTGTTCCGGGTGAAATCGGGATTTTACCGGAGTACCGGGGGTTACCGGAACCCCCCCCGGGGGAAGTAATGGGCCTATTGGGCCTTAGTGGAGAAGAGAGAGGGCAGCCAGGAGGTGTCGCGCGGCCCCCCTTGCCCCAGTCCGAATTGGACAAGGGAAGGGGGCGGCGCCCCCCCGGGGGGGGGGGGGGGGGGGGGCCCTCTCCTTCCTTCTCTCCACCTCCTCCTTCCCCCCTTCTCCTACTCCTACTAGGAAAGGAGGAGTCCTACTCCCGGTGGGAGTAGGACTCAGGGGAGGCGCGAGGAGGAAGGTGACCACGAGGATTGGGGAATCGGTCGGGTGGGTCCACCTGTCGGCGAGCGGGAGTGACAGGTATGGGATCGGTGGCCTATCCAATCCAAATTCGGGCGCGGCGAGTGAAAATGGGTGGGGCTGGTGCGTTTGCTGGTGGGCCTGCTAGCCGGCGCTCGTCTTCGGCCAAATTTTGTTTTTTAAAATAAAACAGAGAGAATAGAGTTTAAATAAAAGAAAAAGGTAAAACTTTTATGTAGACATATTATATATCAAAATTTTCAGAAAAAGATTTCCTAAAACATGACTATTTTTCAAGTTAAAAAAAACATAGAAATTCAAATAATGCAAACAATGCTACTGTTGCATTTGAAACCAATAAAAATTATTTTTAAAATACCAAAATGATTTCAAATTCATTTTTCTCCACTTTTCTATTGAGGGGAATAATTTTATCCTATTTTCCATATATTTTATTTTTGGAGAAAAATAATTTGAATAAAAATCAAATAACTCATAAGTGGTTTTGAATTTGAATTTCAAACCACTTTCAAATCTTTTCTGTTTTTCCTTATTCAAATATATTTCACCTCTGAGTTTTGAAGTGTCATATTACTTCTCTCATTTTGAATAACTTTTAGAGAATTTGAAATTTGGAAATTCCAATAATTTTAAATGGAACATGAGTATCAAATAACTTCAAATTGACTTTCAAAATGATTTTTGGAAACCACCAAGTCTCTTTTCTTAAAATTTGAAGAAGTCATTTTTATCTTCTCTCATGAAACTGATTGAGTTGCATAAAGTTTCTGAATTTGAAATGTTTCCAAATGGAATTCAAATCTTTTCAAATCCCTTTTTCGTTTCTTTAAATGGAAGAAGTCATATCGTCTTCACTCTAGGGTTTTTCGATGAAATGAATTTGAATTCATGGATCCAAATGCAAAGATGAAAGTTTGGGAAAGTCCTTTTATTCCCTCTCATTCAACTTTCACAAGGTTTCAAATTCCACCCAATTTCACACAATCAATCGCACAACAATCAAACAAACAACCATAATTATTTATTTAATATAACATTCCAAAATTTAGATTTTTGGGATGTTACAAGTACTTTGCTTTGAGGGCTAATAGACTTTCGCATTACGCATGTGAGTTCTTTATGACTAATGTAAGTCCATGGATTATACTGAAGGAAATATGCCCAAGAGGCAATAATAAAGTTATTATTTATTTCCACATATCATGATAAATGTTTATGGGGGGGGGGGGGGGGGGGGGGGGGGGGGGGGGGGGGGGGGGGGGGGGGGGGGGGGGGGGGGGGGGGGGGGGGGGGGGGGGGGGGGGGGGGGGGGGGGGGGGGGGGGGGGGGGGGGGGGGGGGGGGGGGGGGGGGGGGGGGGGGGGGGGGGGGGGGGGGGGGGGGGGGGGGGGGGGGGGGGGGGGGGGGGGGGGGGGGGGGGGGGGGGGGGGGGGGGGGGGGGGGGGGGGGGGGGGGGGGGGGGGGGGGGGGGGGGGGGGGGGGGGGGGGGGGGGGGGGGGGGGGGGGGGGGGGGGGGGGGGGGGGGGGGGGGGGGGGGGGGGGGGGGGGGGGGGGGGGGGGGGGGGGGGGGGGGGGGGGGGGGGGGGGGGGGGGGGGGGGGGGGGGGGGGGGGGGGGGGGGGGGGGGGGGGGGGGGGGGGGGGGGGGGGGGGGGGGGGGGGGGGGGGGGGGGGGGGGGGGGGGGGGGGGGGGGGGGGGGGGGGGGGGGGGGGGGGGGGGGGGGGGGGGGGGGGGGGGGGGGGGGGGGGGGGGGGGGGGGGGGGGGGGGGGGGGGGGGGGGGGGGGGGGGGGGGGGGGGGGGGGGGGGGGGGGGGGGGGGGGGGGGGGGGGGGGGGGGGGGGGGGGGGGGGGGGGGGGGGGGGGGGGGGGGGGGGGGGGGGGGGGGGGGGGGGGGGGGGGGGGGGGGGGGGGGGGGGGGGGGGGGGGGGGGGGGGGGGGGGGGGGGGGGGGGGGGGGGGGGGGGGGGGGGGGGGGGGGGGGGGGGGGGGGGGGGGGGGGGGGGGGGGGGGGGGGGGGGGGGGGGGGGGGGGGGGGGGGGGGGGGGGGGGGGGGGGGGGGGGGGGGGGGGGGGGGGGGGGGGGGGGGGGGGGGGGGGGGGGGGGGGGGGGGGGGGGGGGGGGGGGGGGGGGGGGGGGGGGGGGGGGGGGGGGGGGGGGGGGGGGGGGGGGGGGGGGGGGGGGGGGGGGGGGGGGGGGGGGGGGGGGGGGGGGGGGGGGGGGGGGGGGGGGGGGGGGGGGGGGGGGGGGGGGGGGGGGGGGGGGGGGGGGGGGGGGGGGGGGGGGGGGGGGGGGGGGGGGGGGGGGGGGGGGGGGGGGGGGGGGGGGGGGGGGGGGGGGGGGGGGGGGGGGGGGTGATGCACCGCTAGGTGACAGAACTATTGCAGGAGCAGATGCATACGTTATGAACGTTTGGCAAGCTCAGTATGATGACTACTTGGTAGTTTAGTGTGCCATGCTTTACAGCTTAGAACCAGGACTTCAAAAATGTTTTGAACTCCACGGAGCATATGAGATGTTCCAAGAGCTGAAATTGGTATTTCAGACTCATGCCCGTGTTAAGAGGTATGAGACCTCTGACAAGTACTTTGCCTACAAGATGAAGGAGAATAGCTCAGCTAGTGAGCGTGTGCTCAGAATGTCTGAGTACTACAATCACTTGAATCAAGTGGGAGTTTATCTTCCAGATAAAATAGTGATTGATAGAGTTCTCTAGTCACTATCACCAAGTTACTAGAACTTCGTGATGAACTATAATATGCAAGGGATAACGGAAACAATTCCCAAGTTCTTCGCGATGCTGAACTCGGCGAAGGTAGAAATCAAAGGTCCGTGATCTGAGGATTATCCTCATTGCTGCACAGAAGAATTATGTCCTTGATGCACCGCTAGGTGACAGAACTATTGCAGGAGCAGATGCATACGTTATGGGGGGGGGGGGGGGGGGGGGGGGGGGGGGGGGGGGGGGGGGGGGGGGGGGGGGGGGGGGGGGGGGGGGGGGGGGGGGGGGGGGGGGGGGGGGGGGGGGGGGGGGGGGGGGGGGGGGGGGGGGGGGGGGGGGGGGGGGGGGGGGGGGGGGGGGGGGGGGGGGGGGGGGGGGGGGGGGGGGGGGGGGGGGGGGGGGGGGGGGGGGGGGGGGGGGGGGGGGGGGGGGGGGGGGGGGGGGGGGGGGGGGGGGGGGGGGGGGGGGGGGGGGGGGGGGGGGGGGGGGGGGGGGGGGGGGGGGGGGGGGGGGGGGGGGGGGGGGGGGGGGGGGGGGGGGGGGGGGGGGGGGGGGGGGGGGGGGGGGGGGGGGGGGGGGGGGGGGGGGGGGGGGGGGGGGGGGGGGGGGGGGGGGGGGGGGGGGGGGGGGGGGGGGGGGGGGGGGGGGGGGGGGGGGGGGGGGGGGGGGGGGGGGGGGGGGGGGGGGGGGGGGGGGGGGGGGGGGGGGGTGAATAAAACCTTCTATGGTCATACACCCAATGAAAATGGTTTGTTGGATCTTGATTGCAGTGATACACATATTCATAATGTTGAAGCCAAAAGATGCAGAGTTGATAATGATAGTGCAACTTATTTGTGGCATTGCCGTTTGGGTCATATTGGTGTAAAGTGCATGAAGAAACTCCATACTGATGGACTTATGGAATCACTTGATTATGAATCACTTGGTACTTGCGAACCATGCCTCATGGGCAAGATGACTAAAACGCCGTTCTCCGGAACAATGGAGCGAGCAACAGATTTATTGGAAATCATACATACTGATGTATGTGGTCCGATGAATATTGAGGCTCGCGGTGGGTATCATTATTTTTTCACCTTCACAGATGATTTGAGCAGATATGGGTATATCTACTTAATGAAACATAAGTCTGAAACATTTGAAAAGTTCAAAGAATTTCAGAGTGAAGTGGAAAATCATCGTAACAAGAAAATAAAGTTTCTACGATCTGATCGTGGAGGAGAATATTTGAGTTACGGGTTTGGTCTTCATTTGAAACAATGCGAAATAGTTTCGCAACTCACGCCACCTGGAACACCACAGCGTAATGGTGTGTCCGAACATCGTAACCGCAATTTATTAGATATGGTGCAATCTATGATGTCTCTTACCGATTTACCACTATCATTTTGGGGTTATGCATTAGAGACAGCTGCATTCATGTTAAATAGGGCACCATCTAAATCCGTTGAGACGACACCATATGAACTGTGGTTTGGCAAGAAACCAAAGTTGTCCTTTCTTAAAGTTTGGGGTTGCGATGCTTATGTGAAAAAGTTTCATCCTGATAAATTCAAACCCAAATCGGAGAAATGTGTCTTCATAGGATACCCAAAGGAGACAGTTGGGTACACCTTCTATCACAGATCTGAAGGCAAGACATTTGTTGCTAAGAATGGATCCTTTCTAGAGAAGGAGTTTCTCTCGAAAGAAGTGAGTGGGAGGAAAGTAGAACTTGATGAGGTAACTGTACCTGCTCCCTTATTGGAAAGTAGTTCATCACACAAAACTGTTCATCTGATTCCTACACCAATTAGTGAGAAAGCTAATGATGATGATCATGTAACTTCAGATCAAGTTACTACCGAACCTCGTAGGTCAACCAGAGTAAGATCCGCACCAGAGTGGTACGGTAATCCTGTTCTGGAGGTCATGTTACTTGACCATGACGAACCTACGAACTATGAGGAAGTGATGATGAGCCCAGATTCCGTAAAATGGCTTGAGGCCATGAAATCTGAGATGGGATCCATGTATGAGAACAAAGTGTGGACTTTGGTTGACTTGCCCGATGATCGGCAAGCCATAGAAAATAAATGGATCTTCAAAGAGGAAGACAGACGCTGATAGTAGTGTTACTATCTACAAAGCTCGAATTGTCGCAAAAATGTTTATGACAAGTTCAAGGTGTTGACTACGATGACATTTTCTCACTTGTATCGATGCTTAAAAGTCTGTCTGAATCTTGTTAGCAATTGCCGCATTTTATGAAATTTGGCAAATGGATGTCAAACCTGCTTTCCTTAATGGATTTCTTAAAGAAGAGTTGTATGTGATGCAACCAGAAGGTTTTGTCGATCCTAAAGGTGCTAACAAAGTGTGCAAAGCTCCAGCGATCCATCTATGGACTGGTGCAAGCATCTCGGAGTTGGAATATATGTTTTGATAGTGTGATCAAAGCATATAGTTTTATACAGACTTGCGGTGAAGCCTGTATTTACAAGAAAGTGAGTGAGAGCACTACAACCTTTCTGATAAGTATATGTGAATGGCATATTGTTGATCGGAAATGATGTAGAATTTTTCTAGAAAGCATAAAAGGAGTGTTTGAAAGGAGTTTTTCAAAGAAAGACCTCGGTGAAGCTACTTACATATTGAGCATCAAGATCTATAGAGATAGATCAAAGACGCTTAATAAGTTTTTTCAATGAGTACATACCTTGACAAGATTTTGAAGTAGTTCAAAATGGAACAGTTAAAGAAAGAGTTTTTGCCTGTGTTACAAGGTGTGAAATTGAGTAAGACTCAAAGCCCGACCACGGCGGGGGGGGGGGGGGGGGGGGGGGGGGGGGGGGGGGGGGGGGGGGGGGGGGGGGGGGGGGGGGGGGGGGGGGGGGGGGGGGGGGGGGGGGGGGGGGGGGGGGGGGGGGGGGGGGGGGGGGGGGGGGGGGGGGGGGGGGGGGGGGGGGGGGGGGGGGGGGGGGGGGGGGGGGGGGGGGGGGGGGGGGGGGGGGGGGGGGGGGGGGGGGGGGGGGGGGGGGGGGGGGGGGGGGGGGGGGGGGGGGGGGGGGGGGGGGGGGGGGGGGGGGGGGGGGGGGGGGGGGGGGGGGGGGGGGGGGGGGGGGGGGGGGGGGGGGGGGGGGGGGGGGGGGGGGGGGGGGGGGGGGGGGGGGGGGGGGGGGGGGGGGGGGGGGGGGGGGGGGGGGGGGGGGGGGGGGGGGGGGGGGGGGGGGGGGGGGGGGGGGGGGGGGGGGGGGGGGGGGGGGGGGGGGGGGGGGGGGGGGGGGGGGGGGGGGGGGGGGGGGGGGGGGGGGGGGGGGGGGGGGGGGGGGGGGGGGGGGGGGGGGGGGGGGGGGGGGGGGGGGGGGGGGGGGGGGGGGGGGGGGGGGGGGGGGGGGGGGGGGGGGGGGGGGGGGGGGGGGGGGGGGGGGGGGGGGGGGGGGGGGGGGGGGGGGGGGGGGGGGGGGGGGGGGGGGGGGGGGGGGGGGGGGGGGGGGGGGGGGGGGGGGGGGGGGGGGGGGGGGGGGGGGGGGGGGGGGGGGGGGGGGGGGGGGGGGGGGGGGGGGGGGGGGGGGGGGGGGGGGGGGGGGGGGGGGGGGGGGGGGGGGGGGGGGGGGGGGGGGGGGGGGGGGGGGGGGGGGGGGGGGGGGGGGGGGGGGGGGGGGGGGGGGGGGGGGGGGGGGGGGGGGGGGGGGGGGGGGGGGGGGGGGGGGGGGGGGGGGGGGGGGGGGGGGGGGGGGGGGGGGGGGGGGGGGGGGGGGGGGGGGGGGGGGGGGGGGGGGGGGGGGGGGGGGGGGGGGGGGGGGGGGGGGGGGGGGGGGGGGGGGGGGGGGGGGGGGGGGGGGGGGGGGGGGGGGGGGGGGGGGGGGGGGGGGGGGGGGGGGGGGGGGGGGGGGGGGGGGGGGGGGGGGGGGGGGGGGGGGGGGGGGGGGGGGGGGGGGGGGGGGGGGGGGGGGGGGGGGGGGGGGGGGGGGGGGGGGGGGGGGGGGGGGGGGGGGGGGGGGGGGGGGGGGGGGGGGGGGGGGGGGGGGGGGGGGGGGGGGGGGGGGGGGGGGGGGGGGGGGGGGGGGGGGGGGGGGGGGGGGGGGGGGGGGGGGGGGGGGGGGGGGGGGGGGGGGGGGGGGGGGGGGGGGGGGGGGGGGGGGGGGGGGGGGGGGGGGGGGGGGGGGGGGGGGGGGGGGGGGGGGGGGGGGGGGGGGGGGGGGGGGGGGGGGGGGGGGGGGGGGGGGGGGGGGGGGGGGGGGGGGGGGGGGGGGGGGGGGGGGGGGGGGGGGGGGGGGGGGGGGGGGGGGGGGGGGGGGGGGGGGGGGGGGGGGGGGGGGGGGGGGGGGGGGGGGGGGGGGGGGGGGGGGGGGGGGGGGGGGGGGGGGGGGGGGGGGGGGGGGGGGGGGGGGGGGGGGGGGGGGGGGGGGGGGGGGGGGGGGGGGGGGGGGGGGGGGGGGGGGGGGGGGGGGGGGGGGGGGGGGGGGGGGGGGGGGGGGGGGGGGGGGGGGGGGGGGGGGGGGGGGGGGGGGGGGGGGGGGGGGGGGGGGGGGGGGGGGGGGGGGGGGGGGGGGGGGGGGGGGGGGGGGGGGGGGGGGGGGGGGGGGGGGGGGGGGGGGGGGGGGGGGGGGGGGGGGGGGGGGGGGGGGGGGGGGGGGGGGGGGGGGGGGGGGGGGGGGGGGGGGGGGGGGGGGGGGGGGGGGGGGGGGGGGGGGGGGGGGGGGGGGGGGGGGGGGGGGGGGGGGGGGGGGGGGGGGGGGGGGGGGGGGGGGGGGGGGGGGGGGGGGGGGGGGGGGGGGGGGGGGGGGGGGGGGGGGGGGGGGGGGGGGGGGGGGGGGGGGGGGGGGGGGGGGGGGGGGGGGGGGGGGGGGGGGGGGGGGGGGGGGGGGGGGGGGGGGGGGGGGGGGGGGGGGGGGGGGGGGGGGGGGGGGGGGGGGGGGGGGGGGGGGGGGGGGGGGGGGGGGGGGGGGGGGGGGGGGGGGGGGGGGGGGGGGGGGGGGGGGGGGGGGGGGGGGGGGGGGGGGGGGGGGGGGGGGGGGGGGGGGGGGGGGGGGGGGGGGGGGGGGGGGGGGGGGGGGGGGGGGGGGGGGGGGGGGGGGGGGGGGGGGGGGGGGGGGGGGGGGGGGGGGGGGGGGGGGGGGGGGGGGGGGGGGGGGGGGGGGGGGGGGGGGGGGGGGGGGGGGGGGGGGGGGGGGGGGGGGGGGGGGGGGGGGGGGGGGGGGGGGGGGGGGGGGGGGGGGGGGGGGGGGGGGGGGGGGGGGGGGGGGGGGGGGGGGGGGGGGGGGGGGGGGGGGGGGGGGGGGGGGGGGGGGGGGGGGGGGGGGGGGGGGGGGGGGGGGGGGGGGGGGGGGGGGGGGGGGGGGGGGGGGGGGGGGGGGGGGGGGGGGGGGGGGGGGGGGGGGGGGGGGGGGGGGGGGGGGGGGGGGGGGGGGGGGGGGGGGGGGGGGGGGGGGGGGGGGGGGGGGGGGGGGGGGGGGGGGGGGGGGGGGGGGGGGGGGGGGGGGGGGGGGGGGGGGGGGGGGGGGGGGGGGGGGGGGGGGGGGGGGGGGGGGGGGGGGGGGGGGGGGGGGGGGGGGGGGGGGGGGGGGGGGGGGGGGGGGGGGGGGGGGGGGGGGGGGGGGGGGGGGGGGGGGGGGGGGGGGGGGGGGGGGGGGGGGGGGGGGGGGGGGGGGGGGGGGGGGGGGGGGGGGGGGGGGGGGGGGGGGGGGGGGGGGGGGGGGGGGGGGGGGGGGGGGGGGGGGGGGGGGGGGGGGGGGGGGGGGGGGGGGGGGGGGGGGGGGGGGGGGGGGGGGGGGGGGGGGGGGGGGGGGGGGGGGGGGGGGGGGGGGGGGGGGGGGGGGGGGGGGGGGGGGGGGGGGGGGGGGGGGGGGGGGGGGGGGGGGGGGGGGGGGGGGGGGGGGGGGGGGGGGGGGGGGGGGGGGGGGGGGGGGGGGGGGGGGGGGGGGGGGGGGGGGGGGGGGGGGGGGGGGGGGGGGGGGGGGGGGGGGGGGGGGGGGGGGGGGGGGGGGGGGGGGGGGGGGGGGGGGGGGGGGGGGGGGGGGGGGGGGGGGGGGGGGGGGGGGGGGGGGGGGGGGGGGGGGGGGGGGGGGGGGGGGGGGGGGGGGGGGGGGGGGGGGGGGGGGGGGGGGGGGGGGGGGGGGGGGGGGGGGGGGGGGGGGGGGGGGGGGGGGGGGGGGGGGGGGGGGGGGGGGGGGGGGGGGGGGGGGGGGGGGGGGGGGGGGGGGGGGGGGGGGGGGGGGGGGGGGGGGGGGGGGGGGGGGGGGGGGGGGGGGGGGGGGGGGGGGGGGGGGGGGGGGGGGGGGGGGGGGGGGGGGGGGGGGGGGGGGGGGGGGGGGGGGGGGGGGGGGGGGGGGGGGGGGGGGGGGGGGGGGGGGGGGGGGGGGGGGGGGGGGGGGGGGGGGGGGGGGGGGGGGGGGGGGGGGGGGGGGGGGGGGGGGGGGGGGGGGGGGGGGGGGGGGGGGGGGGGGGGGGGGGGGGGGGGGGGGGGGGGGGGGGGGGGGGGGGGGGGGGGGGGGGGGGGGGGGGGGGGGGGGGGGGGGGGGGGGGGGGGGGGGGGGGGGGGGGGGGGGGGGGGGGGGGGGGGGGGGGGGGGGGGGGGGGGGGGGGGGGGGGGGGGGGGGGGGGGGGGGGGGGGGGGGGGGGGGGGGGGGGGGGGGGGGGGGGGGGGGGGGGGGGGGGGGGGGGGGGGGGGGGGGGGGGGGGGGGGGGGGGGGGGGGGGGGGGGGGGGGGGGGGGGGGGGGGGGGGGGGGGGGGGGGGGGGGGGGGGGGGGGGGGGGGGGGGGGGGGGGGGGGGGGGGGGGGGGGGGGGGGGGGGGGGGGGGGGGGGGGGGGGGGGGGGGGGGGGGGGGGGGGGGGGGGGGGGGGGGGGGGGGGGGGGGGGGGGGGGGGGGGGGGGGGGGGGGGGGGGGGGGGGGGGGGGGGGGGGGGGGGGGGGGGGGGGGGGGGGGGGGGGGGGGGGGGGGGGGGGGGGGGGGGGGGGGGGGGGGGGGGGGGGGGGGGGGGGGGGGGGGGGGGGGGGGGGGGGGGGGGGGGGGGGGGGGGGGGGGGGGGGGGGGGGGGGGGGGGGGGGGGGGGGGGGGGGGGGGGGGGGGGGGGGGGGGGGGGGGGGGGGGGGGGGGGGGGGGGGGGGGGGGGGGGGGGGGGGGGGGGGGGGGGGGGGGGGGGGGGGGGGGGGGGGGGGGGGGGGGGGGGGGGGGGGGGGGGGGGGGGGGGGGGGGGGGGGGGGGGGGGGGGGGGGGGGGGGGGGGGGGGGGGGGGGGGGGGGGGGGGGGGGGGGGGGGGGGGGGGGGGGGGGGGGGGGGGGGGGGGGGGGGGGGGGGGGGGGGGGGGGGGGGGGGGGGGGGGGGGGGGGGGGGGGGGGGGGGGGGGGGGGGGGGGGGGGGGGGGGGGGGGGGGGGGGGGGGGGGGGGGGGGGGGGGGGGGGGGGGGGGGGGGGGGGGGGGGGGGGGGGGGGGGGGGGGGGGGGGGGGGGGGGGGGGGGGGGGGGGGGGGGGGGGGGGGGGGGGGGGGGGGGGGGGGGGGGGGGGGGGGGGGGGGGGGGGGGGGGGGGGGGGGGGGGGGGGGGGGGGGGGGGGGGGGGGGGGGGGGGGGGGGGGGGGGGGGGGGGGGGGGGGGGGGGGGGGGGGGGGGGGGGGGGGGGGGGGGGGGGGGGGGGGGGGGGGGGGGGGGGGGGGGGGGGGGGGGGGGGGGGGGGGGGGGGGGGGGGGGGGGGGGGGGGGGGGGGGGGGGGGGGGGGGGGGGGGGGGGGGGGGGGGGGGGGGGGGGGGGGGGGGGGGGGGGGGGGGGGGGGGGGGGGGGGGGGGGGGGGGGGGGGGGGGGGGGGGGGGGGGGGGGGGGGGGGGGGGGGGGGGGGGGGGGGGGGGGGGGGGGGGGGGGGGGGGGGGGGGGGGGGGGGGGGGGGGGGGGGGGGGGGGGGGGGGGGGGGGGGGGGGGGGGGGGGGGGGGGGGGGGGGGGGGGGGGGGGGGGGGGGGGGGGGGGGGGGGGGGGGGGGGGGGGGGGGGGGGGGGGGGGGGGGGGGGGGGGGGGGGGGGGGGGGGGGGGGGGGGGGGGGGGGGGGGGGGGGGGGGGGGGGGGGGGGGGGGGGGGGGGGGGGGGGGGGGGGGGGGGGGGGGGGGGGGGGGGGGGGGGGGGGGGGGGGGGGGGGGGGGGGGGGGGGGGGGGGGGGGGGGGGGGGGGGGGGGGGGGGGGGGGGGGGGGGGGGGGGGGGGGGGGGGGGGGGGGGGGGGGGGGGGGGGGGGGGGGGGGGGGGGGGGGGGGGGGGGGGGGGGGGGGGGGGGGGGGGGGGGGGGGGGGGGGGGGGGGGGGGGGGGGGGGGGGGGGGGGGGGGGGGGGGGGGGGGGGGGGGGGGGGGGGGGGGGGGGGGGGGGGGGGGGGGGGGGGGGGGGGGGGGGGGGGGGGGGGGGGGGGGGGGGGGGGGGGGGGGGGGGGGGGGGGGGGGGGGGGGGGGGGGGGGGGGGGGGGGGGGGGGGGGGGGGGGGGGGGGGGGGGGGGGGGGGGGGGGGGGGGGGGGGGGGGGGGGGGGGGGGGGGGGGGGGGGGGGGGGGGGGGGGGGGGGGGGGGGGGGGGGGGGGGGGGGGGGGGGGGGGGGGGGGGGGGGGGGGGGGGGGGGGGGGGGGGGGGGGGGGGGGGGGGGGGGGGGGGGGGGGGGGGGGGGGGGGGGGGGGGGGGGGGGGGGGGGGGGGGGGGGGGGGGGGGGGGGGGGGGGGGGGGGGGGGGGGGGGGGGGGGGGGGGGGGGGGGGGGGGGGGGGGGGGGGGGGGGGGGGGGGGGGGGGGGGGGGGGGGGGGGGGGGGGGGGGGGGGGGGGGGGGGGGGGGGGGGGGGGGGGGGGGGGGGGGGGGGGGGGGGGGGGGGGGGGGGGGGGGGGGGGGGGGGGGGGGGGGGGGGGGGGGGGGGGGGGGGGGGGGGGGGGGGGGGGGGGGGGGGGGGGGGGGGGGGGGGGGGGGGGGGGGGGGGGGGGGGGGGGGGGGGGGGGGGGGGGGGGGGGGGGGGGGGGGGGGGGGGGGGGGGGGGGGGGGGGGGGGGGGGGGGGGGGGGGGGGGGGGGGGGGGGGGGGGGGGGGGGGGGGGGGGGGGGGGGGGGGGGGGGGGGGGGGGGGGGGGGGGGGGGGGGGGGGGGGGGGGGGGGGGGGGGGGGGGGGGGGGGGGGGGGGGGGGGGGGGGGGGGGGGGGGGGGGGGGGGGGGGGGGGGGGGGGGGGGGGGGGGGGGGGGGGGGGGGGGGGGGGGGGGGGGGGGGGGGGGGGGGGGGGGGGGGGGGGGGGGGGGGGGGGGGGGGGGGGGGGGGGGGGGGGGGGGGGGGGGGGGGGGGGGGGGGGGGGGGGGGGGGGGGGGGGGGGGGGGGGGGGGGGGGGGGGGGGGGGGGGGGGGGGGGGGGGGGGGGGGGGGGGGGGGGGGGGGGGGGGGGGGGGGGGGGGGGGGGGGGGGGGGGGGGGGGGGGGGGGGGGGGGGGGGGGGGGGGGGGGGGGGGGGGGGGGGGGGGGGGGGGGGGGGGGGGGGGGGGGGGGGGGGGGGGGGGGGGGGGGGGGGGGGGGGGGGGGGGGGGGGGGGGGGGGGGGGGGGGGGGGGGGGGGGGGGGGGGGGGGGGGGGGGGGGGGGGGGGGGGGGGGGGGGGGGGGGGGGGGGGGGGGGGGGGGGGGGGGGGGGGGGGGGGGGGGGGGGGGGGGGGGGGGGGGGGGGGGGGGGGGGGGGGGGGGGGGGGGGGGGGGGGGGGGGGGGGGGGGGGGGGGGGGGGGGGGGGGGGGGGGGGGGGGGGGGGGGGGGGGGGGGGGGGGGGGGGGGGGGGGGGGGGGGGGGGGGGGGGGGGGGGGGGGGGGGGGGGGGGGGGGGGGGGGGGGGGGGGGGGGGGGGGGGGGGGGGGGGGGGGGGGGGGGGGGGGGGGGGGGGGGGGGGGGGGGGGGGGGGGGGGGGGGGGGGGGGGGGGGGGGGGGGGGGGGGGGGGGGGGGGGGGGGGGGGGGGGGGGGGGGGGGGGGGGGGGGGGGGGGGGGGGGGGGGGGGGGGGGGGGGGGGGGGGGGGGGGGGGGGGGGGGGGGGGGGGGGGGGGGGGGGGGGGGGGGGGGGGGGGGGGGGGGGGGGGGGGGGGGGGGGGGGGGGGGGGGGGGGGGGGGGGGGGGGGGGGGGGGGGGGGGGGGGGGGGGGGGGGGGGGGGGGGGGGGGGGGGGGGGGGGGGGGGGGGGGGGGGGGGGGGGGGGGGGGGGGGGGGGGGGGGGGGGGGGGGGGGGGGGGGGGGGGGGGGGGGGGGGGGGGGGGGGGGGGGGGGGGGGGGGGGGGGGGGGGGGGGGGGGGGGGGGGGGGGGGGGGGGGGGGGGGGGGGGGGGGGGGGGGGGGGGGGGGGGGGGGGGGGGGGGGGGGGGGGGGGGGGGGGGGGGGGGGGGGGGGGGGGGGGGGGGGGGGGGGGGGGGGGGGGGGGGGGGGGGGGGGGGGGGGGGGGGGGGGGGGGGGGGGGGGGGGGGGGGGGGGGGGGGGGGGGGGGGGGGGGGGGGGGGGGGGGGGGGGGGGGGGGGGGGGGGGGGGGGGGGGGGGGGGGGGGGGGGGGGGGGGGGGGGGGGGGGGGGGGGGGGGGGGGGGGGGGGGGGGGGGGGGGGGGGGGGGGGGGGGGGGGGGGGGGGGGGGGGGGGGGGGGGGGGGGGGGGGGGGGGGGGGGGGGGGGGGGGGGGGGGGGGGGGGGGGGGGGGGGGGGGGGGGGGGGGGGGGGGGGGGGGGGGGGGGGGGGGGGGGGGGGGGGGGGGGGGGGGGGGGGGGGGGGGGGGGGGGGGGGGGGGGGGGGGGGGGGGGGGGGGGGGGGGGGGGGGGGGGGGGGGGGGGGGGGGGGGGGGGGGGGGGGGGGGGGGGGGGGGGGGGGGGGGGGGGGGGGGGGGGGGGGGGGGGGGGGGGGGGGGGGGGGGGGGGGGGGGGGGGGGGGGGGGGGGGGGGGGGGGGGGGGGGGGGGGGGGGGGGGGGGGGGGGGGGGGGGGGGGGGGGGGGGGGGGGGGGGGGGGGGGGGGGGGGGGGGGGGGGGGGGGGGGGGGGGGGGGGGGGGGGGGGGGGGGGGGGGGGGGGGGGGGGGGGGGGGGGGGGGGGGGGGGGGGGGGGGGGGGGGGGGGGGGGGGGGGGGGGGGGGGGGGGGGGGGGGGGGGGGGGGGGGGGGGGGGGGGGGGGGGGGGGGGGGGGGGGGGGGGGGGGGGGGGGGGGGGGGGGGGGGGGGGGGGGGGGGGGGGGGGGGGGGGGGGGGGGGGGGGGGGGGGGGGGGGGGGGGGGGGGGGGGGGGGGGGGGGGGGGGGGGGGGGGGGGGGGGGGGGGGGGGGGGGGGGGGGGGGGGGGGGGGGGGGGGGGGGGGGGGGGGGGGGGGGGGGGGGGGGGGGGGGGGGGGGGGGGGGGGGGGGGGGGGGGGGGGGGGGGGGGGGGGGGGGGGGGGGGGGGGGGGGGGGGGGGGGGGGGGGGGGGGGGGGGGGGGGGGGGGGGGGGGGGGGGGGGGGGGGGGGGGGGGGGGGGGGGGGGGGGGGGGGGGGGGGGGGGGGGGGGGGGGGGGGGGGGGGGGGGGGGGGGGGGGGGGGGGGGGGGGGGGGGGGGGGGGGGGGGGGGGGGGGGGGGGGGGGGGGGGGGGGGGGGGGGGGGGGGGGGGGGGGGGGGGGGGGGGGGGGGGGGGGGGGGGGGGGGGGGGGGGGGGGGGGGGGGGGGGGGGGGGGGGGGGGGGGGGGGGGGGGGGGGGGGGGGGGGGGGGGGGGGGGGGGGGGGGGGGGGGGGGGGGGGGGGGGGGGGGGGGGGGGGGGGGGGGGGGGGGGGGGGGGGGGGGGGGGGGGGGGGGGGGGGGGGGGGGGGGGGGGGGGGGGGGGGGGGGGGGGGGGGGGGGGGGGGGGGGGGGGGGGGGGGGGGGGGGGGGGGGGGGGGGGGGGGGGGGGGGGGGGGGGGGGGGGGGGGGGGGGGGGGGGGGGGGGGGGGGGGGGGGGGGGGGGGGGGGGGGGGGGGGGGGGGGGGGGGGGGGGGGGGGGGGGGGGGGGGGGGGGGGGGGGGGGGGGGGGGGGGGGGGGGGGGGGGGGGGGGGGGGGGGGGGGGGGGGGGTAAGCTAACGGAATGGGTCAAGTCAATCACATCATTCTCTAATGATGTGATCCCATTAATCAAATGACAACTTATGTCTATGGCTAGGAAACTTAACCATCTTTGATTCAACGAGCTAGTCAAGTAGAGGCATACTAGTGACACTCTGTTTGTCTATGTATCCACACATGTACTAAGTTTCCGGTTAATAGAATTCTAGCATGAATAATAAACATTTATCATGATATAAGGAAATATAAATAACAACTTTATTATTGCCTCTAGGGCCTATTTCCTTCAGTCTCCCACTTGCACTAGAGTCAATAATCTAGTTCACATCGCCATGTGATTTAACACGAATAGTTCACATCACCATGTGATTAACACCCATAGTTCACATTGCCATGTGACCAACACTCAAAGGATTTACTAGAGTCAGCAATCTAGTTCACATCGCCTTGTGATAAAGAGTACTAAGGTGTGATCATGTTTTGCTTGTGAGAGAAGTTTAGTCAACGGGTCTGTCAAATTCAGATCCGTATGTATTTTGCAAATTTCTATGTCTACAATGCTCTGCACGGAGCTACTTTAGCTAATTGCTCCCACTTTCAATATGTATCTGGATTGTGACTTAGAGTCATCCAGATCGGTGTCAAAGCTTGCATCGACGTAACTCTTTACGACAAACTCCTTATCACCTCCATAACCAAGAAATATTTCCTTAGTCCTCTAAGGATAATTTTTGACCGATGTCCAGTGATCTACTCCTAGATCAAAATTGTACTTCCTTGCCAAACTCAGGGCAGGGTATACAATAGGTCTGGTACACAGCATGGCATACTTTATAGAACCTATGGCTGAGGCATAGGGAATGACTTTCATTCTCTTTCTATTTTCTGCCATGGTCGGGCTTTGAGTCTTACTCAACTTCACACCTTGCAACACAGGGAGGAACTCTTTCTTTGACTGTTCCATTTTGAACTACTTCAAAAACTTGTCAAGGTATGTACTCATTGAAAAATCTTATCAAGGGTCTTGATCTATCTCTATAGATCTTGATGCTCAATATGTAAGCAGCTTCACCGAGGTCTTTCTTTGAAAAACTCCTTTCAAACACTCCTTTATGCTTTCCAGAAAATTCTACATCATTTCCGATTGACAATATGTCATTTACATATACTTATCAGAAAGGCTGTAGTTCTCCCACTCACTTTCTTGTAAATACAAACTTCTCCAAAAGTCTGTATAAAACCATATGCTTTGATCACACTATCAAAGTGTATATTCCAACTCCGAGAGGCTTGCACCAGTCCATAAATGGATTGCTGGAGCTTGCACACTTTGTTAGCACCTTTTGGATCGACAAAACCTTCTTGTTGTATCATATACAATTCTTCTTTAAGATATCCATTAAGGAATGTAGTTTTGACATCCATTTGCCAGATTTCATAAAATGTGGCAATTGCTAACATGATTCGGACAGACTTAAGCATTGCTACGACTGAGAAAATCTTATCGTAGTCAACACCTTGAACTTGTCGAAAACCTTTTTCGACAATTCGAGCTTTGTAGATAGTAACACTACTATCAGCGTCCGTCTTCCTCTTGAAGATCCATTTATTCTCAATGGCTTGCCAATCATCGGGCAAGTCAATCAAAGTCCATACTTTGTTCTCATACATGGATCCCATCTCAGATTTCATGGCCTCAAGCCATTTCGCGGAATCTGGGCTCATCATCGCTTCCTCATAGTTCGTAGGTTCGTCATGGTCAAGTAACATGACCTCCAGAACAGGATTACCGTACCACTCTGGTGCGGATCTCACTCTGGTTGACCTATGAGGTTCGGTAGTAACTTGATCTGAAGTTACATGATCATCATCATTAGCTTCCTCACTAATTGGTGTAGGAGTCCCAGGAACAGATTTTTGTGATGAACTACTTTCCAATAAGGGAGCAGGTATAGTTAGCTCATCAAGTTCTACTTTCCTCCCACTCACTTCTTTCGAGAGAAACTCCTTCTCTAGAAAGGATCCATTCTTAGCAACGAATGTCTTGCCTTCAGATCTGTGATAGAAGGTGTACCCAATTGTATCCTTTGGGTATCCTATGAAGATACATTTCTCCGATTTGGGTTTGAGCTTATCAAGATGAAACTTTTTCATATAAGCATCGCAACCCCAAACTTTAAGAAACGACAACGGGGGGGGGGGGGGGGGGGGGGGGGGGGGGGGGGGGGGGGGGGGGGGGGGGGGGGGGGGGGGGGGGGGGGGGGGGGGGGGGGGGGGGGGGGGGGGGGGGGGGGGGGGGGGGGGGGGGGGGGGGGGGGGGGGGGGGGGGGGGGGGGGGGGGGGGGGGGGGGGGGGGGGGGGGGGGGGGGGGGGGGGGGGGGGGGGGGGGGGGGGGGGGGGGGGGGGGGGGGGGGGGGGGGGGGGGGGGGGGGGGGGGGGGGGGGGGGGGGGGGGGGGGGGGGGGGGGGGGGGGGGGGGGGGGGGGGGGGGGGGGGGGGGGGGGGGGGGGGGGGGGGGGGGGGGGGGGGGGGGGGGGGGGGGGGGGGGGGGGGGGGGGGGGGGGGGGGGGGGGGGGGGGGGGGGGGGGGGGGGGTGAAGGTGAGAAAATAACGATACCCGCCGCGAGCCTCAACATTCATTGGACCATATACATCAGTATGTATGATCTCCAACAAATCTGTTGCTCGCTCCATAGTTCTGGAGAACGGTGTTTTAGTCATCTTGCCCATGAGGCATGGTTCGCAAGTACCAAGTGATTCATAATCAAGTGATTCCAAAAGTCCATCGGAATGGAGTTTCTTCATGCGCTTTACACCAATATGACCTAAACGGCAGTGCCACAAATAAGTTGCACTATCATTATCAACTCTGCATCTTTTGGCTTCAATATTATGAATATGTGTATCACTACGATCGAGATTCAATAAACCGCTTATATTGAGTGTATGACCGTAGAAGGTTTTATTCATGTAAATAGAACAACAATTATTCTTTGATTTAAATGAATAACCGTATTGCAATAAACATGATCCAATCATATTCATGCTCAACGCAAACACCAAATAACATTTAGGTTCAACACTAATCCCGAAGGTAAAGGGAGTGTGTGATGGTGATCTTATCAATCTTGGAACCACTTCCAACACACATCATCACCTCACCCTTAACTAGTCTCTGTTTATTTTGCAACTCCCGTTTTGAGTTACTACTCTTCCCCCCCCCCCCCCCCCCCCCCCCCCCCCCCCCCCCCCCCCCCCCCCCCCCCCCCCCCCCCCCCCCCCCCCCCCCCCCCCCCCCCCCCCCCCCCCCCCCCCCCCCCCCACTAACATCTTTCAACTTAGTTTTCTCTAGGAGCATATCAAAAATAAAACAGGATCCGCCAAATACTTGGGGCAGTTCTGCTTCCAGTGACCAGTCCCTTTGCAGTAGAAGCACTTAGTCTCAGGCTTAGGTCCAGACTTGGGCTTCTTCACTTGAGCAGCAACTTGCTTGCCATTCTTCTTGAAGTTCCCCTTCTTCCCTTTGCCCTTTTCTTGAAACTAGTGGTCTTGTCAACCATCAACACTTGATGCTTTTCTTGATTTCTACCTTCGTCGATTTCAGCATCATGAAGAGCTTGGGAATCATTTCCGTTATCCCTTGCATATTATAGTTCATCACGAAGTTCTAGTAACTTGGTGATAGCGACTAGAGAACTCTGTCAATCACTATCTTATCTGTAAGATTAACTCCCACTTGATTCAAGTGATTGTAGTACTCAGACATTCTGAGCACATGCTCACTAGCTGAGCAATTCTCCTCCATCTTGTAGGCAAAGTGCTTGTCAAAGGTCTCATACCTTTCGACATGGGCATGAGTCTGAAATACTAATTTAAACTCTTGGAACATCTCATATGCTCCATGGCGTTCAAAACGTCTTTGAAGCCCCGATTCTAAGCCGTAAAGCATGGTGCACTAAACTATCAACTAGTCATCATATCGAGCTTGCCAAACGTTCATAACGTCTGCATCTGCTCCTGCAATCGGTCTGTCACCTAGCAGTGCATCAAGGACATAATTCTTCTGTGCAGCAATGAGGATAATCCTCAGATCACGGATCCAATCCGCATCATTGCTACTAACATCTTTCAACTTAGTTTTCTCTAGGAGCATATCAAAAATAAAACAGGGGAGCTAAACGTGAGCTATTGATCTACAACATAGATATGCTAATACTACCAGGACTAAGTTCATGATAAATTTAAAGTTGAATTAATCATATTACTTAAGAACTCCCACTTAGATAGACATCCCTCTAGTCATCTAAATGATCACGTGATCCAAATCAACTAAACCATGTCCGATCATCACGTGAGATGGAGTAGTTTTCAATGGTGAACATCACTATGTTGATCATATCTACTATATGATTCACGCTTGACCTTTCGGTCTCCAGTGTTTCGAGGCCATATCTGCATATGCTAGGCTCGTCAAGTTTAACCCGAGTATTCTGCGTGTGCAAAACTGGCTTGCACCCTTTGTATGTGAACGTAGAGCTTATCACACCCGATCATCACGTGGTGTCTCGGCACGAAGAACTGTTGCAACGGTGCATACTCAGGGAGAACACTTATACCTTGAAATTTTAGTAAGGGATCATCTTATAAAGCTACCGCCGAACTAAGCAAAATAAGATGTATAAAAGATAAACATCACATGCAATCAAAATATGAGACATGATATGGCCATCATCATCTTGTGCTTTTGATCTCCATCTCCAAAGTACTGTCATGATCTCCATTGTTACCGGCATGACATCATGATCTCCATCATCTTGATCTTTTATCAACGTGTCGTCACATGGTCATCTCACCAGCTATTGCTTTTGCAACTATTGCTATTGCATAGCGATAAAGTAAAGCAATTACATGGCACTTGCATCTTATGCAATAAAGAGACAACCATAAGGCTCCTGCCAGTTGCCGATAACTTTAACAAAACATGATCATCTCATACAACAATTTATATCTCATAACGTCTTGACCATATCACATCACAACATGCCCTGCAAAAACAAGTTAGACGTCTTCTACTTTGCCCCCCCCCCCCCCCCCCCCCCCCCCCCCCCCCCCCCCCCCCCCCCCCCCCCCCCCCCCCCCCCCCCCCCCCCCCCCCCCCCCCCCCCCCCCCCCCCCCCCCCCCCCCCCCCCCCCCCCCCCCCCCCCCCCCCCCCCCCCCCCCCCCCCCCCCCCCCCCCCCCCCCCCCCCCCCCCCCCCCCCCCCCCCCCCCCCCCCCCCCCCCCCCCCCCCCCCCCCCCCCCCCCCCCCCCCCCCCCCCCCCCCCCCCCCCCCCCCCCCCCCCCCCCCCCCCCCCCCCCCCCCCCCCCCCCCCCCCCCCCCCCCCCCCCCCCCCCCCCGGCTGCTACGGGCTGAGCAAGAACCGTTCTTACCTACGCATAAAAACCACAACAATTTTTCGTCCAGTATGTGCTGTTTCAACCTTCAACAAGGACCGGGCGTAGTCACACTCGTTTCAGCTAAAGTTGGAGAAACTGACACCCGCCAGCCACCTGTGTGCAAAGCACGTCGGTAGAACCAGTCTCGCGTAAGCGTACGCGTAATGTCGGTCCGGGCCGGTTCATCCAACAATACCGCCGAATCAAAGTATGACATGCTGGTAAGCAGTATGACTATTATCGCCCACAACTCACTTGTGTTCTACTCGTGCATATAACATCTACGCATAAACCTGGCTCTGATACCATTGATGGGGAACGTAGTAATTTCAAAAAAAAATCCTACGCACACGCAAGATCATGGTGATGCATAGCAACGAGAGGGGAGAGTGTTGTCCACGTACCCTCGTAGACCGAAAGTGGAAGCGTTTTGACAACGCGGTTGATGTAGTCGTACGTCTTCACGATCGACCGATCCTAGTACCGAAAGTACGTCACCTCCGCGATCTGCACACGTTCGGCTCGGTGACGTCCCACGAACTCACGATCCAGCAGAGTGTCGAGGGAGAGCTTCGTCAGCACGACGGCGTGATGACGGCGATGATGAAGCTACCGGCGCAGGGCTTCGCCTAAGCACTGCAACGATATGACCGAGGTGGATTATGGTGGAGGGGGGCACCGCACATGGCTAAGAGATCAATGATCAACTTGTGTGTCTATGGGGTGCCCCCTGGCCACGTATATAAAGGATGGAGGGAGGAGGAGGCCAGCCCTCATAGGGCGCGCCCAAAGTGTGGAGTCCTACTAGTACTCCCTAGTCCTAATAGGATTCCACGTCCCACATGGAATAGGAAAAAGGGAAGGGAGAAGGAGAAGGAAGGAAGGGGGCGCCCCCTTTCCCTAGTCCAATTCGGACCAGTCCATGGGGAAGGGGCGCGGCCACCCTTGAGGCCTTTCTCTCCTTTCCCGTATGGCCCATTAAGGCCCAATACGAATTCCCATAACTCTCCGGTACTCCAAAAAATACCCGAATCACTCGGAACATTTCCGATATCCGAATATAGCCTTCCAATATATCGATCTTTACGTCTCGACCATTTCGAGACTCCTCGTCATGTCCCCGATCTCATCCGGGACTCCGAACAAACTTCGGTCATCAAATCACATAACTCATAATATAAATCGTCACCGAACGTTAAGCGTGCGGACCCTACGGGTTCGATAACTATGTAGACATGACCGAGACTCATCTCCGGTCAATAACCAATAGCGGAACCTGGATGCTCATATTGGTTCCTACATATTCTACGAAGATCTTTATCGGTCAAACTGCATAACAACATATGTTGTTCCCTTTGTCATCGGTATGTTACTTGCCCGAGATTCGATCGTCGGTATCTCAATACCTAGTTCAATCTCGTTACCGGCAAGTCTCTTTACTCGTTCCGTAATGCATCATCCCGCAACTAACTCATTAGTCACAATGCTTGCAAGGCTTATAGTGATGTGCATTACCGAGAGGGCCCAGAGATACATCTCCGATACACGGAGTGACAAATCCTAATCTCGATCTATGCCAACTCAACAAACACCATCGGAGACACATGTAGAGCATCTTTATAATCACCCAATTACGTTGTGACATTTGATAGCACACAAGGTGTTCCTCCGGTATTCGGGAGTTGCATAATCTCATAGTCTGAGGAACATGTATAAGTCATGAACAAAGCAGCAGCAATGAAACGGTAACGATCATAATGCTAAGCTAACGAATGGGTCTTGTCCATCACATCATTCTCCTAATGATGTGATCCCGTTCATCAAATGACAACACATGTCTATGGTTAGGAAACATAACCATCTTTGATAAACGAGCTAGTCAAGTAGAGGCATACTAGGGACACTTTGTTTTGTCTATGTATTCACACATGTACTAAGTTTCCTGTTAATACAATTCTAGCATGAATAATAAACATTTATCATGAAATAAGGAAATAAATAATAACTTTATTATTGCCTCTAGGGCATATTTCCTTCATCTTGTGCCTTCGCTTCTCCTGCCCCACCAAGCGTGGCCGCGGGCGGGTGGCTGCGATTGCCCGCACACAAGTAAAGGGGTACAAAAAGGACCCCTACTTTTGTACACCGACAGGAGCTGAAGAAAAAAGGTGGGATGCCTACCGGGGCATCCCCAAGCTTAGATGCTTGAGACTTCTTGAAATATTATCTTGGGATGCCTTGGGCATCCCCAAGCTTGAGCTTTTGTGTCTCCTTAATTCCTCTCATATCACGGTTTTCCTAAATCTCAAAAGTTCATCCACACAAAACTCAACAAGAACTCGTGAGATAAGTTAGTATAAACCAATGCAAAAACCTTATCATTATCTACTGTAGAAAATCACAAAAATTATTATTCAACATTGCATACTAAATGACTCTGCATATTTAATACTCCTATCCTCGAATAGAATCATTAAACAAGCAAACAAATGCAAACAATGCAAACATAACAGCACTCTGCCAAAACAGTACAGTCTGTAAATAATGCAAGAGTATCAATACTTCCCTAACTCCAAAAATTATGAAAATTTACCACACTGTAGAAATTTTATCAGAGCTTATTGTGCAAAAAGTTTCATCATTTTATCACATTCTGAGTTTTCTTGGGAATTTTTGCAACAGCAGTAAACTTTCTGTTTTCAAACAGCAACATGTAGACTTGCAAAATAAGCATGGTAAAGGCTACCCTTGACATTTTTATTGAAAATAAAGATGCAAAACATTATTCTAATTTCTAAATAACAGCAAGCAAATCCTAACAAAATAAATTGACACTCCAAGCAAAACACATATCATGCAACGAATGAAAACATAGCTCCAAGTGAGGTTACCGATAATGTTGGAGACGAAAGAGGGGATGCCTTCCGGGGCATCCCCAAGCTTAGTTGCTTGGATCTTCCTTGAATATTACCTTGGGGTGCCTTGGGCATCCCCAGGCTTAGGGTCTTTTCACTCCTTATTCTCCTCATATCGACATCTCACCCAAAACTTGAAAACTTCAATCACACAAAACTTAACGGAACTTCGTGAGATAGGTTAGTATGATAAAGAGCAAACCATTTCACTTTGGTACTGTAAAAGACAAGATTCATAATTGTTTCCACACAATGCCTACTGTGACATATCATTTCCACAATTTATATTGAGCAATATAAGCCATAGAAACTAGGAAACAAGCAAACTATGCATTGAAAACAGAATCTGTAAAAAATAGAACATTCTGTAGTAATCTGTACTCCAACCATACTTATGCTACTCCAAAAATTATTAAGAATTAGGACCATGTGAGAAATTTGTATATTAATCTTTTGCAAAAATAATCAACTCAAAATCACTCTTCTGTTAAAAATTAGAATTATTTTCGTGAGCGCAAAAGTTTCTGTTTTTCAGCAAGATCGAATTAACTATCACCCAACATGATCCCAAAGGCTTTACTTGGCACTTTATTGAAACAAAAGCAATAAAACATGATTAATACAGTAGCATAATCATGTTAACACACAAAAACAGTAGGTAAAAGTGTTGGGTTGTCTCCCAACAAGCGCTTTTCTTTAATGCCTTTTAGTTAGGCATGATGATTTCAATGATGCTCGCATAAAAGATAAGAATTGAAACATAAAGAGAGCATGATGAAACACATGGCAAGGAAATTTAAGCCTAACCCACTTCCTATGCATAGGGATTTTGTGAGCAAACAACTTATGGGAATAAGAATCAACTAGCATAGGAAGGCAAGACAAGCATAACTACAAAACTTTCAACACATAGAGAGGAAACTTGATATTATTGATATTTCCCACAAGCATATGTCCCTCCCTCATAATAATTTTCAGAGGCATCATGAATGAATTCAAAAATATAACCATCACATAAGACATTCTTTTCATGATCCACAAGCATAGAAAACTTATTACTCTCCACGTAAGCAAATTTATTCTCATGAATAGTAGTGGGAGCAAACTCAACAAAATAACTATCATGGGATTGGAAATTAAAATCATGATGACAAGTTTAATGGTTATCATTATTCAATATTGCATACATGTCATCACCATAATCATCATATATAGGAACTTTGTTGTCATAATCAATTGCAACCTCCTCCAAAATAGTGGATTCATCATTAAACAAAGTCATGACCTCTCCAAATCCACTTTCATCATTATAATCATCATAAATAGGAGGCATGCAATCATTATAACAAATTTGCACATCAAATCTTGGGGGACTAAAAATATCATCTTCATCAAACATAGCATCCCCAAGCTTATGGCTTTGCATATCATTAGCATCATGGATATTCAAAGAATTCATACTAACAACATTGCAATCATGCTCATCATTCAAATATTTTGTGCCAGACATTTTGTTGAATTCTTCTTCTATCAATTGAGCACAATTTTCATTTCCATCATTTTCACGAAAGACATTATAATGATGATCAATAATATGATGCAACCTTAATTCCATTTTTTATGTAGTTTTCTTTTATAAACCAAACTAGTGATAAAACAAGAAACTAAAAGATTCAATTGCAAGATTTAAAGATATACCTTCAAGCACTCACCTCCCCGACAACGGTGCCAGAAAAGAGCTTGATGTCTACTATGCAACTTTATTCTTGTAGACTCGTGTTGGGCCTCCAAGCGCAGAGTTTTGAAGGACAGTAGCAAATTTCCCTCAACTGAATGACCTAAGGTTTATCAATCCGTGGGAGGTGTAGGATCAAGATGGTCTCTCTCAAACAACCCTGCAACCAAATACAAGAAATCTCTTGTGTCCCCAACACACCCAATACAATGGCAAATTGTATAGGTGCACTAGTTCGGCGAAGAGATGGTGATAAAAGTGTAATATGGATGGTAGAAATATATTTTTATAATCTGAATAAATAAAAATAGCAAGGTAGCAAATAGTAAATGGGCACAAAAACGGTATTGCAATGCTTGAAAATGAGGCCTAGGGTCCGTACTTTCGCTTGTGCAATCTCTCAATAATGCTAATATAATTGGATCATATAACCATCCCTCAAAGTGCGATGAAGAATCACTCCAAAGTTCCTATCTAGCGGAGAACATAAGAATAAATTGTTTGTAGGGTACGAAACCACGTCAAAGCTATTCTTTCCGTTCGATCTATTCAAGAGTTCGTACTAAAATAACACAAAGCTATTCTTTCCGTTTGATCTATCCTAGAGTTCGTACTAAAATAACACCAAAGCAAATTCATATTCATAATACTCAATCCAACACAAAGAACTTCAAAGAGTGCCCCAAGATTTCTACCGGAGAAACAAAGACAAGAACGTGCATCAACCCCTATGCATAGATTACCCCAATGTCACCTCGGGAATCCGTTAGTTGAGTGCCAAAACATATATCAAGTGAATCAATACGATACCCCATTGTCACCACGAGTATTCAATTGCAAGACATATATCAAGTGGCTTCAAATCCATGAAAGTATTCAATCCGATAACAACGAAATCTCAAAGGCAAAAACTCAATTCATCACAACAAGATACAGAGGGGAAAACACCATATGATCCGACTATATTAACAAAGCCCGCAATACATCAGATTGTGACATCTCAAGAACACGAGAGAGAGAGATTAAACATATAGCTACTGGTACAAACCCTCAGCCCTGAGGGTGGACTACTCCCTCCTCATCATGGTGGCCGCCGGGATGATGAAGATGGCCACCGGTGATGATTTCTCCCTCCGGCAGGGTGCCGGAACGGGGTCTAGATTGGATCTCGTGGATACAGAGGCCTTACGACGGCGGAACTTCTGATCTAGGGCTACCCCCAAGGGTTTTGGAATATTTGGAAATTTATAGTGCAAAGAGGGCGTGCGGGAGGCCACAGAGGTGGGTTGTGCCCCCCTCGGGGCACCCCCCAGGTGCTGCTCTGGCCCATTGGTGGTCTTCTGGTCCATAAAAAATCCACAAAAAGTTTCGCGGTGTTTGGACTCCGTTTGATATTGATTTCCTGCGATGTAAAAAACATGCAAAAAACAGCAACTGGCACTTGGCACTATGGCAATAGGTTAGTCCCAAAAAATGATATAAAATGACTATAAAATGATTATAAAACATCCAAGAATGATACAGCATGGAACAATCAAAAATTATAGATACGTTGGAGACGTATCAGCCCCCAAGCCCGCCGTCTTGTAGTTGATACATTGAATCTGTTTCACCGTTGAGGACTCATCACCTGAATAGATGGCCGTCTCTCCATCTGACATAGATCCCTCCTCGAGATCCGCCCCATGAATAAAACCAACGAAGGCGTGCTTCACGGCGGGTTGAACCTTGGCAGTCGCGCGCGCCGAGCCGTCTCGATGGCGCCAATGCCGGTGTCTGGCTTAGGCTCTGACTCACCGATCTTGCCAATGAAGACATGAATTCCGCCAAAGGGAACCCGGTACCCGTACTCGATTGAATCGGCCTTAGGACCCCAGCCTGCATCGTCGATGTAGATCTTGCCGCGGTGACTCTTGGTCATCCGGCCCACGGCGTATCCCTTGATCCCTAAGAAGCTGCCCGTCAAGAACTCGAAACCACCGTGCGCTTGCCCCACGGTGGGCGCCAAACTATCGTGGTTTTGTCATGGTAGATGCCCTAGTGAAAGGACTTAGGTGCGGAGCCATCGCAACTAATTTAGCTTGAAGGGGTTGAACGGGTCAAAGGACACAAAGAGTTTACCCAGGTTCGGCCCCTCTCAATGAGGTAAAAGCCTACGTCCTGCTTCTAGTTGTATTGTTTGAGTTTCAATTACAAGGGAGCGAATACGCTTGACCTTGGTTGTTTCTTGAGTTAAACCACCGCCGGGTCTCACCTTTATATACAAGTTATCGCCCGGCGGCTTACAGAGTCCCGTCCAGCTCACACAACATGATCGGCTTGATTTCTAACTAAACCTGCCTTACAGAACAAGTTAGCCTTCAACGGCTCACGCCTTCGGGTCTCAAATCACCTCCGGGTCTTGGGCCTTCAATAACCTTGCTTTATGAACCTCCATCTTTAGGTATTCTTGCGCCTCTCGGGCCTTCTTCATAATAAGTCGCCAACGGTTTAACCCGGCCCCTCCTGGGCGGGTCAAACCTCGGGGTCATATCCCCAATAGTAGTTGAAAAAGCTGAAGTGAGTTCAAAAGTATGAACCAATTGCATGGCTTATCATCGGGGTTGTGCATGATAAATACTTTGTGTTAAGAAGATGGAGCATGACAAGACTATATGATTTTGTAGGGATAGCGTTCTTTAGCACTGATATTTTGAAAGACATGATTGTTTGTTGGGATGCCTGAGTATTAGTGTCTCTATGTCAAATTATAGACTATTGCTTTGAATCACTCGTGTCTTAATATTCATGCCATGATTAGACATATGATCAAGATTATGCTAGGTAGCATTCCACATCAAAAATTATCTTTTTGATCATTTACCTGCTTGAGGACGAGCAAGAATTAAGCTTGGGGATGCTGATATGTCTCCGTAGTATCTATAATTTTTGATTGTTCCGTGCCAATATTATACAACCTTTATATACTTTTGGCAACATTTTGTATTATTTTTTGGGACTAACATATTGATCCGGTGCCCAGTGCCAGTTCCCGTTTGTTGCATGTTTTTTTGTTTCATAGAATATCCATATCAAACGAAGTCCAAATGCAATAAATTTTTACGGAGAATTATTTTGGAATATATGTGATTTTGGGGTGGTGGAATCAACGCAAACGGAGGCCCACGGCCTCCACAAGACACCAGGGTGCAACCTCTCCCCTCGGCGCGCAGTGGTACCTTGTGGGCACCCTGTAATTCGGTTGGGGATCTACTTCGGGCGCAAGGAAGCTTATATCTAGGGGGAAATCGTGTTAAAATTTCTGCACAATCGAAGTTACGGATCTCCGGATATTTAAGAAACGGTGAAAGGCCAGATCAAGGGAACGCGAAACAGAAGAGAACAGAGAGACATATCCCATCTAGGAGGGGCTCCTGCCCCTCCGCCACCATGCAGGCCATGGACAAGAGGGGGAACTCTTCTCCCATCTAGGGGGAGGCCAAGGAAGAAGAAGTAGGGGGCTCTCTCCCCCTCTCTCCCGGTGGCGTCGGAGTGCCGTCGGGGCAAGGATCGTGATGGTGATCTACATCAACAATCTTGCTACCGTCAACACCAACATTCTCCCCCTCTATGCAGCGGTGTAACACCTCTTTTACCCATTGTAATGTCTACTTAAACATGGTGCTCAACGCTATATATTATTTCCCAATGATATGTGGTTATCCTATGATGTTTGAGTAGATCTGTTTTGTCATATGGGTTGATTGATGATCGTTATTGGTATGAGTTGTATATTTTATTTTGGTGTTGTCCTATGGTGCCCTCCGTGTCGCGCAAATGTGAGGGATCCCCGCTGTAGGGTGTTGCAATATGTTCATGATTCGCTTATGGTGGGTGGTGTGAGTGACAGAAGCACATACTCGAGTAAGTGGGTTGTTGCGTATGGGAGTAAAGAGGACTTGATACTTAATGCCATGGTTGGATTTTACCTTAATGATCTTTAGTGGTTGCGGATGCTTGCTAGAGTTCCAATCGTAAGTGCATATGATCCAAGTAGAGAAAGTAAGTTAGCTCATGCCTCTCCCTCATATAAAATTGCAATAAGGATTACCGGTTTAGTTATCAATTGCCTAGGGACAAATCTTTCTCTTGTTTTACAAAAAGCTATTTACTAAACAACTAAATTTTTATTATCTTGCAAAGTACTGGTAGTTTTATTCTTGCAAAGTAGTTCTAGCATCACACCTACAAAATAGTTTCATACTTGTTCTAGGTAAAACAAACGTTAAAGTGTGCGTAGAGTTGTATCAGTGGTCAATAGAACTTGAGGAAATATTTGTTCTACCTTTAGCTCCTCGTTGGGTTCGACACTCTTATTTATCAAAAAGGCCTACAAACGATCCCCTATACTTGTGGGTTATCATACTCCAATCTAGTTGCAAGTAAAAGTTACTAGTATGGTCAAATTGTTTATCATAGGACAACAATGAAAAATGTCATTAAGGATTAACGACATGTTTCTCACACATGGAGAAAGTGAAGAGATTGTTGTAAGGAGTTACATCAATGAAGGCTCGTTGTAAGTAGTACATCTTCATCTATGCTCCATGTGATTTTTTGATTTCAAATTAAAAGTGGTTTATGGTGGCATAGTAAGTTGGAATTGGTCCAAAAAGTTACTGTGGTGAATTCTATAACAGAAGGCTAAGTATATTATTGGTTTAGAAGCAAAAATGAAGGGTGATGAATCGAAAGTTCATTCATGAGATTGGTATGGTTTCTAGATGATTGTATCATTAGAACTCTATTCTTAATAGTGGTTCCATAACTCAGTGTAAGGAATCAAAGGTTCGACCAATAATTCAATATATATACAAGGCCAGTTTTACACAAATTATGAATTCTTGTGAAAGTATTATAGATGCATAGAAATGCAAATGATACATGCGGATTTGAAATTGTCAGATTCGATAGGACGAAGTCTATACCACAAGCAAAGCATGGACTAACACCGGATTGCCATTGGTGTAAAAGTTAAATGTGCTAACTAGATTATTGGCTCTAGTGCAAGTGGGAGACTGTTGGAAATATGCCCTAGAGGCAATAATATTGTATTATTATATTTCCATTATTCATAGTTAAGAGTTTATATTCCATGCTATAACTGCTATGATCCTGGAATATGCGACTCAGTGGAAAACTCATATGCACGTGTGGAATAATAAACGGTAAACAATAGGTTCCTGGTCTCGCCTCTAAGACCATCTCAAGTGTTGTTGGTGATCACGTTTTCCGGATCTTAGGATATCATTAAGTGTAACGATAGTCCTAAAACAACATTGAGGGTATGATGTTAGAAGAACGATCATATTGAATCGACCCAATACTTGTCTGTTATACTATGTGATCATATCGTCTGAAATCAGCTATTATAGCACGGAGTGTTAGCATTTGTTTTTAGTACCTCAGACCATGAGAGTGTCTCGGTCACTTCCTACAGGACGGTGGGCTTTGGGGTTGCTCAAACGTCATCTGTAACAAGGTGATCATAACGACAACTTTCAGGCTCACCGAAAAGTTTGACAAGTGACTGGACAACTCGAGAGTGGGATTTGCTCCTCCGACGATGGAGAGATATTATTAGGGCCCTCTCAGTGTGACGGCATCCATCATCGTCTGGCCAGACAAAGGTGACTACATCACGGTGATGCTGAACACGTCAACGAGAAAGAAGAACAAAACCGGTAACGGGAGCAACGGTATAGTGAGCATAGTGATGACTCAGGAGGATACCGATGCACACCAGGTCTTGTAAAGTATCGCGAAGCAAAGGGAACATCACATGATAACCAAAGGTTCACTCGAATATCATTCATGTAATCATAGGGACCGATATGGATGTCCATGGTTCCGCTATCTGTCATTGAACGAAGAGGTTTCGTTCATGTCTATGGTTACCGAACCTATGGGGTCACAATCTTAAAGTAATCATGATCTGCTGAGTGTTAGTAGGATGGGAGTAATGATAATATATTTGTGGAATTGTTTCATTAATATCCATAATAGTTCTGAGAGGTTCCGAAAGCGTTCCGGGGTCACTGGAAGGGTTTCGGTGAATATCGGGTAATACCGATTAATATATATAGGTGGAAAATGTTTCTGAAGATGTTAAATTATATATATTATGCTCTAAAAATGTTTAGAACAAAGATATATTTAATTTAATATCAACAGGCCAAATAAGGCCAATAGGCGGAGAAGGAGTTGGGCCACAAGGGCCCAACAAGGGAGGCGCCCCCCTTTCCTAAAAGGGGGCCGAATCCTACTTGGAGGGGGAGTAATACTCCCCCTCCCTTGGCCGGCGCCCCAAAGGGGCTCTTTCCCCTTGGTGGCAGCCCCCTCTTCCCCACAATCCTATATATATACTAGAGGATTTCCACCTTATGAAGCACAACTTTTTGAGCCTCCTCTAGTTGATCTAGTGCACGCTCTAGTTGGTCCTAGATGACTAATTAGAGCGAGCCCTAGCAACCTCTAATCCTCATAATTAGAAGCTCCATGTGGTTCTAATCTCCTCTCTCTAATTCTCCAGCAACGATTAGCTCTGGACGGCGAAGCGCTGTCGGATCGTGAAGACCGTACGCGTGCAACCAAGTAGAGAGGTCGTGCTTTCGGTCTTTCGTTCGAGGGATCGTTCATGGGCGGTTCGCGGGATCATTATCAACGTTCGAGGGACTTCAAGTACGATCTGCACCGACTTGTCTTCTTCCGCTGCACTGCAGAGTCGGTCACGATCATTGATCACAACCCGTTATGCATCTTCATACTGTTCCTGGGTGATCGTAGGGCGAATTTATTTGTTTTCTACTACGTTAACCAACACACAATGGCAACAAGCACACGAACGAACGACAAAACCCACCACATGGGTCCAGAAACAGTGAAGAACGGGAAATGAAAGTCGTGCAAAAAGAGTGACACACACACTATGAAGCCAGGTGAGCACATGCTTTTACCCAGCGGAGCAAGCTTTGTAGGCCTACCATCCAATGTAATTTTTGCGGAACTAATTTATTTCCAGGCTGTATACATAATGAGTAAAAAAATTGCTCTATGTTGTATTAGAAGTAATACTTTTTTTGTTGCTTAATGTTGTATTAGGGTCTACAAGAAATAAGGGGTCAACACTTGGAGAAGAGGGGAGCCAAAAATCCAAAAGGTACTGAACATGTTCATGGATTAGCATCGGTAGGTGAATGGCGTGGCACATTGAGTCAGGAAACAATAGTTGGTTGTCTACTACCTCCGTCCGGATTTATTAGGCCCCCTTGCATTTTGGCTCCGACGTCCAAGTTTGACTAAAAATATATATAATATATGCTACACAATGTATTTTGATAGATTTGTATTTGAAAGAGGTTTTACATGATATAATTTTTATGACATATAATTTATATGTTATTAGTTAAACTAATGGTCAGACTTTGGCTCAAAATGAAAGCGGGCCTAATAAACCCAGATGGAGGGAGTAGTATGTAAAAAATGTAGTTTCATGATTGGATTAAGTCTAAACTTATCTTCAACATGTGTGCTTGTTGTTTTCTCCCTTTTCAACTATTTGCTGGAGCTTTTATCACTATTACAAAAAAATGTTCTAACCCTTCCACCATATGACGAAGATCAATACTCCCTTCATCCGAGTTTATTAGGCCTAAAGACCACTTCTCTTGGATGAAGGCACATACTTATTTACTCACAATAATTCTTTCATTCAACTCCCAATGCAATCTCTCACATGCCAGCTCACGCATAAAAGCCAATGAAAAAGCACACATGCAGCTTATTAATTCCCCAGCCATGGCACCATAACAATGGCTCTCAATGCAATCAATGGAGTGGTTGCATACAACATGCATGCACCTTCCCAACGCGAGGCCTTAGAGCAACTCCAACGGGGCGACCCATTTTATCCGCCCAAGTCTGTTTGGGTCGCCGTGGACAAAATTGCTGGCCTAACGCGTCGACCCATTCCCAAAATCCGCCCGCATCACGTCCGCGCGAACCCATTTCCGGTCCAAAATTGCGCCTGAAATGCGTCGGCGCGGACGCGTCGTGCGTCTCCTCGGTGTCCGCCATGGGCCCACTTGTTGGCCACCCAACCACCACCCGCCGTCTAATTTATGATGGCCATGAACACCGGGCCCACTAGTCAGCCACATGAAAGGTCCTTTTTTAACCCCACGCGTGCGGGGGGCCGACCTCATCCACTTCCGTCCACCTCTGCACCCCGGGGGGGGGGGGCCCCCCCCCGCCACCCCGTTCGTGCTTCCTCGCCGGCGACAAGCCAAACCCTAGCCATGGGGCGCTTCGGCAGCAGCAAGGGCAAGGGCAAAGGCGCCTCATCTTCTCGTGTCCCTCTCCCTCCTCCTCCTCCGCCGCCGGCGCGTGACCGCTCAAGGCAGCAACGCCTGAACATCCCGGTGCACCAAGCTCGGTGGCACTGGGAGTTCAGGCAATCGCTGCCCTACCCAGATGTCACGCTGCCACACCACTGGCACCTAGATCCGGATTGGATCCCGGTGCCGGCGGTGCCGCAGACACAGCGGGCGCACGACGAGGAGCTGTGCAGGCACCGGGCGCAACTCACGCTGGCGCATGCTCGAGTACGCCGCGAACTCCCCCAACTGGGAGGCCTGGTTTGCCCTCGAACACGAGGAGCAACAGTGGCGAGGCGTGCAGCACCACCACGCGCACCCCCTGCCTCCCCCGTCATCAGGCCAGAGGAGGAGGAAGCCAAGGCGGCGTACCAGGAGGCGCCGGCGGAGGCCTTTGCCGACTCCATCTAGTTGGAGGGTGGAAGGCCGAAGCAGCAGCAGCTGAGGAGGCCGCGTACGAGGCAGAGATGGCGGAGGCCTTGGCCCTCTCCACAGCAGGCGACTGTGTGCTGCCGCCGTCTCCGCCATCGCTAACCCTGACGACGCCTGCGCCCGAGTCGGCCGAGAGGTACGCCTGGACCGGCCAGGTGCAGGAGTTCGTCAACGCCCCCCCATTTGGCTTGGTGCCACGCCAGAGCAGGAGGCCATGTACCTGCAGCATTGGCGGCAGCGCCGGCTGGCGGAGGAGTGGGCCGACGTGGAGCAGCTCATGCAGAGGGAACGTGAGGCAGAGGAGGAGGAGCGCGCCCGCGCCGCCGCATTGCCTCAGCCGCAGCCGCAATAGACGCCAGAGGAGGCAGCCCTGGCGGTCTACCAAGCTGCCTTTGGTTGGGCCGGCCTGCCTCCCGTCTTCATCGACCTCACCGGCGACGACGACGACGGCAAGGGCAAGGCCGACGTCTAGGGCTGCGAGGAGGCATCAACTTTTTTATGTTTAATTAATGTTTAATTAAGTTTAAGTGGACTTTGGTTGGCGGTTGACCGGCCAGATATTGTAATTAAAGTTTGTTTTCTGTGCCACGTGTTTTTTTATTCGCGCGCAAATTTGCGTCCGCCTCCCGTTGGGCGGTCAAGCCGACCCATATGGAAAAGCGGACGCGGATGTTCGCATGGCTAATCCAAACGGACGAAAAGCGGACAAAGCGCGCGTCCGTTTGAGTCACCCCATTAGAGTTGCTCTTTATAAAAACGGACATGCTAGCGATGCCACGAGGCCCGGACGGAGGGAGTACTACCCTTTTTAACTGTGTTTCACCATAACAATGCTTCTCTCGATATCCTGTCAATTAATGAAATTATTTATTTTCTAGAGTGCAATTTGTGAGTTTCTAGATGAGAATCAATAAAATAGTTATTTCCCATTTGATATGTTTACTCGCTGATGATCGTACATTTCACCTAATGCATTTTTAAAAGGGGAATATATTAATATTGTGAAGATACCAATTACATTCAATCATAGCACCCGGAAAACGTAAAAGGTCTTCAAAAGTGACGCCTTTAAGAAGGAAACAGTGCACAAGCGCCATCATCGCCCGATCCAAGATCTTAGGTTTTCACCCTGGAGACAGACCAAGCTCTCAAAACAACACCTTCAACCGAGCAATTGTCAGACACAACCAATGAAGGCCAGGCCTTAGGTTTCACCCTTAAAGTCACGACTCAACACCCGAGGAGCACCACCAAAATGAAACCTTCTGTGCCGCCGCCCCCACTTGACACTACTACTACTGAAATTTATCAAACACCTAGCTGACTCCATCGCCTTTAAGGCCCCCTCCACCTTACTGATCCTTCGATCTTAGCCATCAAGACTTTCCCTGCTGCTATCTGTGCCATGGAAATTGAGATGCTGACATGTCCCATGGTGTCAACAAACAACAGAGTTTTGTGCCGCGCCCTCCTGGATCCACGTAGGCTGATATGGATGCGCACAACCGGATACTATCTGATCCAGATATCCTTGGGCAAGATCTCCGGCAGTAGTTCCGGAACACGCCGACGGCCAAATCAAGGAGGACCGATCATGCAGGTCGTTGTCGTGATGCGACAAGAGCACAATGACCGCCACCACACCGCTGCCTCCACCACGCCGACACCATCGCCACCACGGTGGAGGACAACGGCCCTCGCTGCCCACAGCCCGCGACTCCAGGCACCAGATCTGACAAAACCAGCACCAGCCGCCCCGCCATCACGCCGCGTCGGCCCACCCCGCCACCTTCGCCACCCAGCCTCCGCCGCGCCCAAGACTCGGCCGCCCGAGACGCCACCGCAACACCCTGCTATACGGTATTGTCTTCCGCCTAGAAACATGAACTTGTTGATATTAATGTGTAGAAGGAGAACATGTTGCAAAGCCGTCAAAGTTCAAGAAGAAGTTATACATATAACGGCTGCCGGACATAAAGTGATGGCGAGAAAAGAGGTACTCCCACCGTCCGGTGAAGAGTGTACATCTAGAAATTTTAGGACAAATTATGGAGTTAAGTAAAAAATGCATTGGAAAGGTGCAAGCCACCATCTCTCTCCTCTTTAATTACCTAACCCCCAACGAGCTAAGTGCATGTAGAAATTAAGAAGGCTATGTGTAGATTGCTATTGGTCTTGATTACTGTGTGATGAGAGAGAAGTATTTTTTCTACTTTAAAGTGCATTGAGAAAATAGAAGTACACTCTTTTGTAGACAAATTTTGAAGCTAAATGTGCACTTTTCACCGGACGGAGGGAGTAGAGGGTTGCGCTGGAGTTACCAAGGAGGCGTATGGGGGAGCAAGTTGAACCACTTTGATACGTCATATCGTTCTGTTATGACTTTGTTTCACATTTTATTAAATAAAAAATTGAACGCTTCTTGTATCTTTCTTCTAAAACAAAGGTCCTCGGCGAGGCATAGTGTACATTCTAGTTCTAGAGTCATGGCCACTTGGCAGACACATCTACTCCAGATCCAAGAGATGTTCACCCAAGCTCTAGCTGATATTAGTCCATCATCATCCATTCATGGCTCTGCTGCCTTCCATGAGTAGGGACCTTCACGCTTCCTACTTCTGATGAATCGATCAATGCCATTTCCAGCAGCAGAGAAACAGTAATTCGGTAATGATCTTACCACTGCACCATCGCGACACATAGCTTAGATAACACCGCATGCACATCACTGCAGCACACACACAAACAAGATTATTTCCAGGGTCTGCAGGTGACTCAATCAAATATAAAGAAAAAAAATACACGCATAAATCTTAGTGTAAAATCAATGACACATGATTTAGATGTGTAATATTTAAGTCACATCTAAATGTGTGTTTAAGCAAAACCGATTTTTTAAATCTGTGAAATCTAAATCCAACCGGCCATCACGCGGTCAATGCCAACATGAGTTGAGATGTGTTTTTTTTTGCGGGTGAACATGAGTTGAGACGTTGACAGCACAAGTAAGGACATTCCACGGCTAAGCCAAAGCGCGTTCTCTAAAAACCTGTGGAATGGATTCAATACTATGAGGCTGGCCATAGTGGGGGTAACATAAATAGTATCATGCACTTGGGACTCGCAAACATGCTTATGTGGCAGGCAATTAAAGAAGAGAGAGATGGTTATAGTAACATAGGTAGATACCGTAACATAATAAATATGATGCTACTATGTGTCATGCATGGCAATAAATGAGACCACCTATGATACTCCCTCCGTTCCAAAATAATTGTCGCTGGGGGCATCGTTCCGACCAGGTGAAACAGTGTGAAAGTACAATACTACCCCCGATTTGAAATCGATCGGGAGGCGTCTTCCTCCGTCGCTCCTCCCCTCCGCCAGGCTTCTCCGCCGTCGCTGCTCCCTTTCGCCGGGCTCCTCCATCGTCCGCATCTCCGGCGTCCTTCCCCGCCGCGGTCCGCAGCTCCCTCGCCGGCCGGCCACCCTTCCCCGCTGGGGTCCGCAGCTCCCTCATCGGCCGCCCTTCCCCGCCGAGGTCCGCAGCTCCCTCGCCGGCCGCCCTTCCCGCCGGCTACCTGCTTCGCCACAGCTTCGGATCCTTCGCTGCTGGCCACAGATCCTTTGTCGGCCGCCTCCCCCCACTCCAATCAAGAGCTCGAGGTCAGCCGCTGCGCTGTCCACTTCTGCTACTCCTCTCCACTCCAATCAAGAGAATCTGCAATTGATCCAAAAAATAGGTCAATTGATGTCAATTTGATTAACTAAATCATCCAAAAACAAGTCGATATCCCAAGACCGGAATGACAAGTCCAGGTGTTCCTCAATTGAGGAATTTGATTAACTAAGTCATCCAAAAACCAGAATGATAAGGCCCCATGCTACTGTTGATCCCAATTTTGATGCATATCAATTGCTGTTTGAGTTCTCCAAATGAACAGGAGTACTCCTCAATTTTGATATGAAATCACCATGATAGGTCCTTAAGCCCTCCTGTCAAACAAAATAATGTACTGATCTTGAAATACTCCTGTCAAACAAAATAATGTACTCCTCTGACAGGAAGATCCTTAAGCCCTCTCTGACAGGAAGATCTTTCATTGGCACAAAAGGGGTACCACGAAAACAAAATAAAGATTTGAGCATTTCACCCTTCACGGCATAGATGGAAGCTGGATCTTTCATTGGCACAAAAGGGGTACCACAAAAATAAAATAAACATTTGAGCATTTCACCCTTCACGGCTAAAAGTATGTTACCTCTGATCTTTCAAAGTCTCCGGATAGCCAAAACCCAAATCCCTTGCCTTAAGGAGAGTGCGGTCAGACTTCACTTTGGGCACGCCATCTGTATTACGCGTATGTCAGAAAAATATTGAATAAACAAGCATGTGAGATAACTTTGGCTCAGAGATGTGAGATAGAACCTACAGGTACAAAATAAAGCTAAGAAAATGAGCAGGGACTTACTGGAAAATGACAGAGTGAGTAAGCACTAGGGACTTAGACTGATAGACTAGTAGACAGAACAATGATGGAAGCTCACAAACTAAGACACAAAGTGAAGAACTTAGGTGAGGAAGGATCACAATTGAAAAACTAAAAAGAAACCAAGAACTGAATCACTAGCTATGCAGACTTGACAAAATTTAGTGTGACTGAACAATGATGCAAGCTCACATACTAAGAAAATACTAGCACGGGTACTGATTAAAGAGAACGAGCTAAGGTCTGATTATTAGGTAATGAAAACTAAAACACTAATGACTGAAAAAAATATACTCCTGCACTAAAAACACTAATGATTATTAGGAGTAGGAAGGTACTGAAAACTGAAGACTGGACTACAGAAACACTGAAAACAAAAATTCTAAAGACACAGAAAACTGAAGAACTAGAGATAGAGAGAAAAGAGGGCTGAATAAACAAATGTTTATTTTCTTTTTGTGGTACCCCTTTTGTGCTAATGAAAGATCTTCCTGTCAGAGAGGGCTTAAGGGTCTTCATGCATTACACATATACTGTACTCCTCAAACAAAATAATGTAGATAATGTAGATAATGTACTCCTGTCAAACAAAATAATGTACTGAAGGAAGTACTCCTGCACTCACACATGCAGCAACCATCGAAAGAGAAACCCCAGGTTCAGTTTCATGTTTAGTTAAGCAGCTAGCATCCCTGAGGTTGTCTCTCCTGCAGCATTACAAGAGAAGAGGGACACTACAAAAAAAAGACACATCCGTGACATTTTGGGCCGAACGAAATTTTTTTCTGTCATACTTATGACACTTCTATGACGATAATTGTGACAAAACCCGGTATCATCATAGATGTGGTGGGGTCCTACTTCTATGACAAAAAATCATGACAGAAAATGGGCTTTTCGTCCTGGGCGGGCCGGAGACGCAGCTGCATGACATTCTTTGGGCCTTCCTTGACGGAAAAAACCGTGGTAGAAGCGAGGGCGAGGAAAATATCGGGGTGTTCCGGGGGGGGGGGGGGGGGGGGGGGGGGGGGGGGGGGGGGGGGGGGGCGTCCTCATACAAGTGAGGTTGTTCCTCCATCTCCTGGGACAGCTCCCAGAATTTCTTGCCGCCCGAACCCCCGGCCTCATCGTTGTTGGCCATGTTTCTCTATAAATAGGAACAAAGTTTGGTCAAAAAGTTGGTTATTGTCAAGGAACAAGATCATGGTCTCATCATTTAGGGTTTGTCGACACCGAGGGGGGGGGGGGGGGGGGGGGGGGGGGGGGGGGGGGGAATTCTCGAGGAATGTCGCCAAAAAGTTGGTTATTGTCAAGGAACAATTGAGAGATGTTTGTGATATTGCCTAGGTGTTTTGGGATAGAACCTGTTAGTGTGTTGTTGCTAAGGTCCAAGTCCACGTTCTCAGGGTAACCTAGTTCTTGAGGGGTGTGTCTAGAAAGTTGGTTGCTGCAAAGATACAAGGTTGTGAGTTTGGTCAAATTGCCTATGATGTTTGTGATATTGCCTTGGATCTTGAAGGCACTGTTGCATGATGCAGTGGTACAGCCAGCATGGGACCTCATCTTTGCAGGCTAATTTTCTAGATTGTAACACTGGGATTTGTGCACAAGCTAAGCTAGCTAAGACAGTAGCTTCCTTGCAACCCACAAAAGACAAAGGAAAAGGGGTGAAAAGGGGGAGATGGTTAGCTTTGATGAGCAGGCAACATCTTCCTAACCCCCTTCTTCTTGTCTCCTCTCACTATCTCTCTCACACACATGGCAAGCAAGGGTGTCTGAGTGTGTGAAAAAAATACTAAACTAATCCAACCACTAAAGCAAATTAATTTTTATTTCGGTTGAGAATCGGGCACCTTCTAGGTCAAGAAAATTGGGCATGACCTTTGCTAATTTTCTTGACCTTGGAGTGCCCCATTTCTCAACCGAAACGGAAATTAATCAACGTTTCAGGAGAAAGGGGTCATTTTAGAAGATCACAAGTAGCAGCAGCATCACTTGACAAAATCACAACTAGCAGCAGCAACTCGCAGATAGCAGCAGCAGCATCACTTGACAAGTAGTACAGCAGCAGCAGCAGGGGGGGGGGGGGGGGGGGGGGGGAAAATGAAGAAGAAAAAAGGCAGACAATGTCATGGGGAATTTAATTATGCAACATCAACCTCGTTGACACCGCTAGCATAATGAAACAGACTCCTATTATACATTCGAACCAGCGGCGAGGGATCTTCTTGCTGGAAACTAACACCTAGAGGAAAACTCTGCTCCAAAAGCGCATATACATTCTGTTCACAGGTAATGGAGGGAGAGGAAGAGCCCTAGCCCTGTAGCACAGACCTCTCTCTCTACTGGTTCAAAAGAGCTGTTTGGGAAGAAAAATAAATATATAGTTGCCACAGTTCACCCTTCCAAGTTCCAACAGGCAAAGAGAGCAGGCAAAAATACTATTCACATAGGCAAATCATGCTCAAGCTGTGGTCTAAAGAAAGATGAGATGCATATTCCTTTTCTCTGCATCTACTAAACAAGTGAAAATGGCAAATTCAATCAAACATGTCACTCCGAGAATTTAAGATTCTCGGTGCAGACAATGATTTCAGGGCCAAAATATTGACTCATGCGTAATGTAAGCATGTATTCAAACATAGGAAACTAAGTTTCCACATCCACATGGACTAAGCAATTTCACTTTGGCTCCAGAATAACAGCAGGTAGATCATATTGACAAAAAAGAAACAGAAATATCAGACTATATCTTTTACTGCACAAGCAGTGGGGGGGGGGGGGGGGGGGGGGGGGGGGGGGGGGGGGGGGGGGGGGGGGGGGGGGGGGGGGGGGGGGGGGGGGGGGGGGGGGGGGGGGGGGGGGGGGGGGGGGGGGGGGGGGGGGGGGGGGGGGGGGGGGGGGGGGGGGGGGGGGGGGGGGGGGGGGGGGGGGGGGGGGGGGGGGGGGGGGGGGGGGGGGGGGGGGGGGGGGGGGGGGGGGGGGGGGGGGGGGGGGGGGGGGGGGGGGGGGGGGGGGGGGGGGGGGGGGGGGGGGGGGGGGGGGGGGGGGGGGGGGGGGGGGGGGGGGGGGGGGGGGGGGGGGGGGGGGGGGGGGGGGGGGGGGGGGGGGGGGGGGGGGGGGGGGGGGGGGGGGGGGGGGGGGGGGGGGGGGGGGGGGGGGGGGGGGGGGGGGGGGGGGGGGGGGGGGGGGGGGGGGGGGGGGGGGGGGGGGGGGGGGGGGGGGGGGGGGGGGGGGGGGGGGGGGGGGGGGGGGGGGGGGGGGGGGGGGGGGGGGGGGGGGGGGGGGGGGGGGGGGGGGGGGGGGGGGGGGGGGGGGGGGGGGGGGGGGGGGGGGGGGGGGGGGGGGGGGGGGGGGGGGGGGGGGGGGGGGGGGGGGGGGGGGGGGGGGGGGGGGGGGGGGGGGGGGGGGGGGGGGGGGGGGGGGGGGGGGGGGGGGGGGGGGGGGGGGGGGGGGGGGGGGGGGGGGGGGGGGGGGGGGGGGGGGGGGGGGGGGGGGGGGGGGGGGGGGGGGGGGGGGGGGGGGGGGGGGGGGGGGGGGGGGGGGGGGGGGGGGGGGGGGGGGGGGGGGGGGGGGGGGGGGGGGGGGGGGGGGGGGGGGGGGGGGGGGGGGGGGGGGGGGGGGGGGGGGGGGGGGGGGGGGGGGGGGGGGGGGGGGGGGGGGGGGGGGGGGGGGGGGGGGGGGGGGGGGGGGGGGGGGGGGGGGGGGGGGGGGGGGGGGGGGGGGGGGGGGGGGGGGGGGGGGGGGGGGGGGGGGGGGGGGGGGGGGGGGGGGGGGGGGGGGGGGGGGGGGGGGGGGGGGGGGGGGGGGGGGGGGGGGGGGGGGGGGGGGGGGGGGGGGGGGGGGGGGGGGGGGGGGGGGGGGGGGGGGGGGGGGGGGGGGGGGGGGGGGGGGGGGGGGGGGGGGGGGGGGGGGGGGGGGGGGGGGGGGGGGGGGGGGGGGGGGGGGGGGGGGGGGGGGGGGGGGGGGGGGGGGGGGCAAGCGTCTGAAATGGTATTGCCTTTCCTTAATTTGTACTATTTTTTCATTGTGTTGAATACTTATGTGGGTGAGTGTATCTGTAATTACTTTTTACTACACCGCAGGGTGTTCAAACACGCGGAGAGGATAAACGCTAGCAGGCTGATCATTGCATATCATTCATAACCATGAATGAAGGCTCAATGGACCAAGGAAAGAAAACCTACACAAACACAAGGATGACTATTGGAGACACTCAGGCCTGCTGCTTTGTGTTGATTGTTCAGAAGCTAGGGAATGTCCATTATATATAGATGCAGAGAAGCTTCGGCCGTGGTGAAGGTCAACCCCTATATTTTAATTGGAGGGCCAAGAGATAAGCTAAGCTGCAAATTATGAATCTGCGTCGAAAATTGCACCACATTCAGCATAGGGCAGGAGACGCCTACCCTAATGAATATGTTATTCTCACACCTCATCACTTGCTGAACTTGTAAATCATTTCCGTGAAAACAATCAAACGGTTTTCAGCGACAAGTGATACAAGGAACTAAACTGGGTTTCAGCTCTACATGGGCCAGAGTGGACTTGAGCAAATGTGTGTATGTGATGTGCCCCAACAGGGTAAACTTATTAAGATATACTCCAATCTTCATCAAGTTGCAGTTTTGAAACGTTGGCAGTTTTTCTAGCTGATGAAAGGAAACGATTTCCTTCCTGGACCATCGAGTCATGCACACGTTGGGTTAATGCGCAGTCGAACTCCGATGAAGAAAAATAGAAAGTATATGGCATAAAGGGGTCTAGACTTGTGCAATTTTGACATTTAGGGTTACCCAAATGCATGTGTTATGACTTCGGGGGGGGGGGGGGGGGGGGGGGGGGGGGGGGGGGGGGGGGGGGGGGGGGGGGGGGGGGGGGGGGGGGGGGGGGGGGGGGGGGGGGGGGGGGGGGGGGGGGGGGGGGGGGGGGGGGGGGGGGGGGGGGGGGGGGGGGGGGGGGGGGGGGGGGGGGGGGGGGGGGGGGGGGGGGGGGGGGGGGGGGGGGGGGGGGGGGGGGGGGGGGGGGGGGGGGGGGGGGGGGGGGGGGGGGGGGGGGGGGGGGGGGGGGGGGGGGGGGGGGGGGGGGGGGGGGGGGGGGGGGGGGGGGGGGGGGGGGGGGGGGGGGGGGGGGGGGGGGGGGGGGGGGGGGGGGGGGGGGGGGGGGGGGGGGGGGGGGGGGGGGGGGGGGGGGGGGGGGGGGGGGGGGGGGGGGGGGGGGGGGGGGGGGGGGGGGGGGGGGGGGGGGGGGGGGGGGGGGGGGGGGGGGGGGGGGGGGGGGGGGGGGGGGGGGGGGGGGGGGGGGGGGGGGGGGGGGGGGGGGGGGGGGGGGGGGGGGGGGGGGGGGGGGGGGGGGGGGGGGGGGGGGGGGGGGGGGGGGGGGGGGGGGGGGGGGGGGGGGGGGGGGGGGGGGGGGGGGGGGGGGGGGGGGGGGGGGGGGGGGGGGGGGGGGGGGGGGGGGGGGGGGGGGGGGGGGGGGGGGGGGGGGGGGGGGGGGGGGGGGGGGGGGGGGGGGGGGGGGGGGGGGGGGGGGGGGGGGGGGGGGGGGGGGGGGGGGGGGGGGGGGGGGGGGGGGGGGGGGGGGGGGGGGGGGGGGGGGGGGGGGGGGGGGGGGGGGGGGGGGACTGCTTGTGCAGTAAAAGATATAGTCTGATATTTCTGTTTCTTTTTTGTCAATATGATCTACCTGCTGTTATTCTGGAGCCAAAGTGAAATTGCTTAGTCCATGTGGATGTGGAAACTTAGTTTCCTATGTTTGAATACATGCTTACATTACGCATGAGTCAATATTTTGGCCCTGAAATCATTGTCTGCACCGAGAATCTTAAATTCTCGGAGTGACATGTTTGATTGAATTTGCCATTTTCACTTGTTTAGTAGATGCAGAGAAAAGGAATATGCATCTCATCTTTCTTTAGACCACAGCTTGAGCATGATTTGCCTATGTGAATAGTATTTTTGCCTGCTCTCTTTGCCTGTTGGAACTTGGAAGGGTGAACTGTGGCAACTATATATTTATTTTTCTTCCCAAACAGCTCTTTTGAACCAGTAGAGAGAGAGGTCTGTGCTACAGGGCTAGGGCTCTTCCTCTCCCTCCATTACCTGTGAACAGAATGTATATGCGCTTTTGGAGCAGAGTTTTCCTCTAGGTGTTAGTTTCCAGCAAGAAGATCCCTCGCCGCTGGTTCGAATGTATAATAGGAGTCTGTTTCATTATGCTAGCGGTGTCAACGAGGTTGATGTTGCATAATTAAATTCCCCATGACATTGTCTGCCTTTTTTCTTCTTCATTTTGGGGGGGGGGGGGGGGGGGGGGGGTGCTGCTGCTGCTGTACTACTTGTCAAGTGATGCTGCTGCTGCTATCTGCGAGTTGCTGCTGCTAGTTGTGATTTTGTCAAGTGATGCTGCTGCTACTTGTGATCTTCTAAAATGACCCCTTTCTCCTGAAACGTTGATTAATTTCCGTTTCGGTTGAGAAATGGGGCACTCCAAGGTCAAGAAAATTAGCAAAGGTCATGCCCAATTTTCTTGACCTAGAAGGTGCCCGATTCTCAACCGAAATAAAAATTAATTTGCTTTAGTGGTTGGATTAGTTTAGTATTTTTTTCACACACTCAGACACCCTTGCTTGCCATGTGTGTGAGAGAGATAGTGAGAGGAGACAAGAAGAAGGGGGTTAGGAAGATGTTGCCTGCTCATCAAAGCTAACCATCTCCCCCTTTTCACCCCTTTTCCTTTGTCTTTTGTGGGTTGCAAGGAAGCTACTGTCTTAGCTAGCTTAGCTTGTGCACAAATCCCAGTGTTACAATCTAGAAAATTAGCCTGCAAAGATGAGGTCCCATGCTGGCTGTACCACTGCATCATGCAACAGTGCCTTCAAGATCCAAGGCAATATCACAAACATCATAGGCAATTTGACCAAACTCACAACCTTGTATCTTTGCAGCAACCAACTTTCTAGACACACCCCTCAAGAACTAGGTTACCCTGAGAACGTGGACTTGGACCTTAGCAACAACACACTAACAGGTTCTATCCCAAAACACCTAGGCAATATCACAAACATCTCTCAATTGTTCCTTGACAATAACCAACTTTTTGGCGACATTCCTCGAGAATTGGGGGGGGGGGGGGGGGGGGGGGGGGGGGGGGGGGGGTCGGTGTCGACAAACCCTAAATGATGAGACCATGATCTTGTTCCTTGACAATAACCAACTTTTTGACCAAACTTTGTTCCTATTTATAGAGAAACATGGCCAACAACGATGAGGCCGGGGGTTCGGGCGGCAAGAAATTCTGGGAGCTGTCCCAGGAGATGGAGGAACAACCTCACTTGTATGAGGACGC